>CAWUFW010025857.1:0-39527 GCA_963921515.1 Calotriton arnoldi | reverse complement strand
TGGATGGCGCGCTCTCCACAACGCGGCTCCTGCCGCGGAGTCCCCTGGTCACGGTAGTCCAGTGACGGTGTGTAGCAGGCAGGAAAGTCTGACCAAGAGTAACTAAGTGGTATTTGGTGTATTGGAATTGCGTGGAGTGGGATTTTGTGCTATGGACTGCAATTATGTGGGATAGTATTTTGTGTTATGGAGTGGTATGCAGTGGAGTTTAATTATGTGATGTGCTGTTGAATTTTGGGGCCTGATGTGGAATTCTGTGGTGTATTTAATGTATGTGGTGTGTTGTGTAATTGTGTTGTTGAATTGAATTATGTGGTTTGGTGTTACATTATGTGGTGTGGATTGGAAATGTGTGGACTTGCGATTGTGTGGGGTGGAACTGTGTGAATAATGAATGCCAACTTGTCAAAAGCAGCACACCACATAAGCAACCACGTTAAACCATCACGAAATATGACCTATGAAAAAGAGCAAGTATTGAAGAACACACACACATAAAACCAATACAACTGCACTACCAAAACCCTTGCACACTAATCCTCACTTACTTGGTGTGTATATACCAGAACTATGCAGCAACCCTTAGTACAGGCAGCACAGAGTAGTGCTGCAAAACACATTGCAGACGGTTCAGAGCCATGCCGCACAGAGCTCAAAAAACAAAAAAACAAAAGGACCAGTAACATAACATAATAAAATGCATTTCATTCTGAAGCCGAAACCTCTTTTTGTTCCCAGTCCTTAAACTGGAAATATAGAAGTGCAGGTACTCCATCCCCTTTCCCCTTCACACAGGTACTGACAGCTGTGGGGTTTGTAATCAATGGCAGCGCAAGAGGAAGACACAGTGGCGCAAGAGGGAGACAGCGGCGCAAGAGGGTGACACAGCAGCAGAAGAGGGCGGCACAGCAGCAGAAGAGGGCGGCACAGCGGCAGAAGAGGGCGGCACAGTGGCAGAAGAGGGCGGCACAGTGGCAGAAGAGGGCGGCACAGTGGCAGAAGAGAGAGGCACAGTGGCAGAAGAGGGAGGCACAGCGGCAGAAGAGGGAGGCACAGCGGCAGAAGAGGGAGGCACAGCGGCAGAAGAGGGAGGCACAGCGGCAGACGAGAGAGGCACAGCGGCAGAAGAGGATGGCACAGTGGCAGAAGAGGGGAGCAAAGCAGTGCAAGAGGGTGGCACAGCGGCAGAAGAGGGTGGCACAGCGGCAGAAGAGGGTGGCACAGCGGCAGAAGAGAGAGGCACAGTGGCAGAAGAGGATGGCACAGCGGCAGAAGAGGGGAGCACAGCGGTGCAAGAGGGAGGCACAGTGGCAGAAGAGGATGGCACAGCGGCAGAAAAGGATGGCACAGCGGTGCAAGAGGGAGGCATAGTGGTGCAAGAGAGAGGCACAGCGGCAGAAGAGGGTGGCACAACGGCAGAAGAGGGGAGCACAGCGGTGCAAGAGGGAGGCATAGTGGTGCAAGAGAGAGGCACAGTGGTGCAAGAGAGAGGCACAGTGGTGCAAGAGAGGCACAGCGGCAGAAGAGGGTGGCACAGCGGCAGAAGAGGGTGGCACAGCGGCAGAAGAGGGAGGCAAAGCGGAGAAAGAGGAGGGCACTGCGGCAGAAGAAGGAGACACGGCGGTGAAAGCGGGGGGCACAGTGGCAGAAGAAGGAGGCACGGCAGTGAAAGCGGGGGCACAGTGGCAGAAGAGGGAGCACAGTAACTCTAAGGAAGATGGTTAATTGCATCCATACCTGCCTATCAGTTGATACATGTGTACAGTTTATATGATGGTGTCCGTGGACTAGTGCTCTTCTATTTATTAGTGTACGTCCAGTCCCCCCACCCCTTTGCAAAAATACACCATATAGCTGTGTCAAATATGATGTGCAAAGTTTTAGTCCCTGCCCTAAAACGTTTAGGTGAAATGATGTCCCAATGTAAAATGTCCCGAATGCTAGAGCAGTAATACGATGTAGTCAAAGTTCAATGTCATAAAAAAATAGCATTTAAAGTGCTACATTTTTCAATTGCTTAAAACAGTTAATATATTTCCCAAAAATGATTCTCCACCTAAATTTGTTCCAGCAAAAACTCTAGCCAGCACAGCTCGCCATGAAATGAGAAGTTTGGTGCATGTCTTTTGTTTGGTTTGGTGCACATTTTCCAATCTGTCTATTGAATCGTTTTTAAATCCCGTAATGTAATTGCCTGAAGTTTCCTAAAAATATTTTATAGCTGCCCTTGCTTTTCACGAAAGGAGCGTTTGGCAAATGAAATTGGAAAAATTAAACGAAAAGGTCGGTTTAATTATTATTTGTGTCTGCCACTTTTCAGCTAAGAACAAAGCTGCATTTTTTTCCTGCTTCCCCTTCTCCTGCAACCTATATGGGTTTATTTTTGAGGGCACTCAAATCCAGTTTATATACAGATAGGAGAAGGACTTTGTTTACCAAAATGACCTTTGGCAGTGCTCTGAAATACATAGATAAATGTAAGTGACCATGTTAATGTAATCCGGTACTTATGCAAATTGCTCCAATGGCGTGGAGCGGATTTTGCACCGTATAAAAAAAGGTGAATGGGATATAAGGGTTAGGGGGATGGGTGTGTTGGGCAGATGGCTTACAGGAAAAGAAGGTTTGGCAAATGAAATCAGAGAAACATTACAATAGGGGGACTTCAATAATTAGCTGTGACTAACGCATTTCAGCTGAGTTACAACAAAGCTGTATTTTTAAAGTTATAAATCAATGAAACGGATGTGGTGTAATGTAAGTTGGTACTAATGCCCTTGGGGAGATTTAACACCGCTATATTAAGTAAATTGTGAGCTGAGTGAGATAGTGGATGGATTAAAAGAAAACGCTCTGCAAAACTTTACATTCTTATGGATTGCTCATTGGAAAATAAGAAACAAGTGTTTGCAAATAGCAGCTGCGGCCCACGTGTGGGGTTAGGGGCCGTGTGAGATTAAAAGAAATGTACAACCAAGTTGAGTCACACATTCATGGTAAGAATGAAGTAGTTGGGGCATTACCAGTTCGGTCGCAGCTGTGATGCACTCCATGGATAGTGGGAGACATGATGCAGAGGATAACCAGACGGACAGCAAGGAACAACAGACAAAAGGGTTGCCAATCCTCTGTTCACACTGAAACGAAATCACGCCACATCAACAAGAGCCCCCGCCTCTTGTGGAAGACTGAAAACCCAATTCGAAGTCAGCTGTACTTATTTACAAAGTCCTCATGTGAGTGCTTGGAAAGTGGCAACGGAAAGTAGACATAAACAAAGGACACCAATTCCTATCACTTTATTCAAATTTGTAACAGGCTTTAGCAACAAAATGTCACATAACAAGTAGCGCGCGCAGAATCATTGTGTAATTTGCGGACATTTCTTAGTGATATAATTCCGGAAATGGCACAAAATATTGGTTTTAAATGTGAAAAAGTTGTAAAGGAGTGAACTACTTAATTAAAACACGATTCTGAGAATGCCAGTCACCAGATCCCTGCACGGCTATCGACCGCAACGGACCTCAGTAAGGAGCAGAGCGTAAATGAAGGTCCATATACGCTATGGATGCGAGTGCAGGATTTTGGTTAAGTGTATTAATAATATATGCTGCTGTGAAGTGCTTAGAGGGTAGCGGTCTGGCTCTGTATTATGCCTTGTAAGCCTCACAGTGAAACCAGTGGCGGCTGGTGACATTTGAAAGTGGTGAGGCGAAATAGTTGTCGCCAGTGAGCGCAACTATCATAAGTGAGCTTCGGGGGAGGGAGGGTGTCCCCCAAGAAAATTTGAAAAAGACTGTGAAATTCATGCATTTTAAAGCAAATTTGATGAAGCAAGACGGTTTATGAAGCAATAGTGATTGTGTAGACTTGAAATATTTAAACACAGGAAAAATATTCCATATTTTACAGAATTATAATTGTTTAGTTACTGTAGTGTGCAAATTTTACAATGCAACAAGCAAGGTTTGTAATTATGTTACCTGCCCACACGGTTGTCTTGTCTGTCTACTGTTCACAGTGCACCTGTCTGGCATTTTCTTCTTACAGTCTTGATATGATGTTAATAAAGGCATTTCATGATAACGACATAGCTGCTCCATTCTGTAATTAGAGAACTTTTAATGGACTTGAGATAACAGTGCTCTGCTGCAAACCCACTGGAAGTCCTGACTTATGCTGACGAGTAACAGCGAGATTATCCTTAAAATGCAGCCTCCAAGATGTTTCACGCCTTGCTCAGGAGATTAAGAAATATGATCATCTAGACATATGTTTCGTTCCAATGCCTGAACTCAGAGAGCGGGTGAACTATCTGAACTCGGAGAAAGGGGCTAGCAGCCTTGTCTCGGACACCGGAGTGCAGGAACAAGTGATGAAAGGAGGGGGTGGCGCTGGTAGGAAGTGGATAAGACATAAGAGAGAAAGGAGGGGCAATAAAAGAAACCGAGAAAGTAAGAGATGAGGGACGAAAGAAGAGAGTATTGAAGCGAGGGGAAGAGACATGTGGGGGAAGAAAGAAATGGAGAGAGAGAGGAATGGAGGGAGAAAAGGAAAGCGTGAGGTAGAGGCATTAGAGTGAAGGAAGGAAGAGAATGGTAGAGGCATGGAGGAAGGGAAGAAAGTAAAGGAGAGACATGCAAGGAAGGAGGGAGGAAGGGAAGCCAGAGAGGGATGGAGACTGAGTCATGGAGAGAGCAAAGACATGGGAGAGGACAAACTCACCATTCCAGGGGCACAGACAACAGTAAATAAGAATGTGGCTGTGCAGGCTGTAGTGCCGGTGCGGAGGCCCGTGCAGGCAACAAACCAGACATGATACATCCAAAATGAGAGGGGTACCGTGCCCCCAGACTGGAGCTGTGCGCATGCGTCCATTGTATTATTAAATGTATTCAGCCTCAAGGAGGCTACAAAAGAAAGTAATTTGAGCAAACAATCACATATTTGATAGCGTGACGTCACACAACGGCCCTCCAACGTGCAGCGCGGAGTACAATACTTTTGAAAAGGGGGCCTCTTAGAAAGTGGTGCCCTGGCTAACCACCACACACTTTTCCCAAGCCTTACAACAACGTCTCCGTTGATTAGTAATTGCAAACACACGTATCAGACAGCCATGCCTTAGCTTACAGGAACTGAAGCAAAATTTCGAACCAGAAACACGTCCGTGGCAGTGGGCATTCTCCTATTGTTTAGAATGATAAGTCGTTTGTGAACTGGTCTCAAAATAACTTATATTATCTTAGCTATAGATTAACCAAAGACAGTCTGTCCACTGTGAGTGACTATCCTTACAGAGCAGACAAAGGCCTACTGCTGGAATTTGTACGAACCTCCACTGATTTTTTATTCTGAGTGATCGGATTTCCTTTGGCAGCGGAGAACAAGCACTGCACCATGTTTTAATTTTCACCATTTAGGATTTCACGAAGTTCAAGTGGAACTTACTATGAATGCCGATGCTACTGCTGCCTTCCAGTAAGGTCAGGACGGACGACGGAGCAGGAAAAGTATGACTCATCGTCTCTCCCACCCCCTCTCGCAGCCTGCTTCACCCCTCCTAAGCCCGCCCCTCTTGTGATGAGTTGTAATTGTCGCCACCCACTCCCTTAATGACCCGCTCCAGTGAGGTTAGGTTTCAAATTACCCTAAACATGAGGCGCTAGTAAAGTGTCATAGAACTTTAGTGTGATGCAAATTTTGTTATCACGATTAAAAGACTATAGACACAATTCCTTTTCAAATATATTTAAATTGTGCTGGATATAAAAAGAGTTCCAAATGCCTTGCACTTCTTATAGCTCTAAAGCATTATAAAGTGCCAGTATGAGGTGATGATTATTCATTTGGCTGTCTCTTCGTTCAGCCCACAAGTAAAACTTTAAAGCACCATACTTTGCAGCCTTACATTGGTGCCAGAATTGTAAAATGCAGGATGCTTGCAGAAGAGACTGTTTAATTAAACTGAACTCTAGACGTTTTGGGGACTGAGAGGTAGCGGATGGGAGTGCAAAAAGTTGCCTAAATTGCACTGGCTAGTGTTCCTCCACATATTCATGAAGACGGGAAAAATCTCACTGCCATAGGATAGTGACAGCATAATATTTTGCTTTAATAGCATTAAAGAAGAGCTTTGAAGATGGCCCGACATTTTGTTGACTCTTTTCAGCAGGGCAAACCTTGGGCTAGAAGACTTTCCTTTAAGAGTGGCTGTGATTGTGCACTTTAGAGAGCGCCGAGCAACGTTAACAAAATGCTCATGTTAACGTTGCTCGGCGCCTCTAAAGTGCACAATCACAGCGCCGGCCACTCTTTGCAACAAGCCTTGTTATTGGCATGACGTAGCTCGGCGCTCTCTATGTACACTATCAAGCGCCGGCCATTAATATACTCTTTTCCTGGAAAAGAGTATATTAATGGCCGGCGCTTGATAGTGCACATTAGAGAGCGCCGAGCAACGTTAACAGGAGCATTTCCTTCCACTCGCGCCACCAAGCTGATTGCTGTAAGTAATTTAAAATGTACTATTACTTACAACAATCAGCTTGGAGGCGCGGGTGAAAGGTACATTTTCTCGTCATCAAGCATCAGCTCACTTTGGATTCTGGAAGTACTTACGTGGTGAAGTTGAAGTCTCGTCCAGCAGTGAGTCTCTTCTTTACCGGAGCCACCCACCCACGACGAGCAGTAGTAGCAGGCAGCCTCGGCCCTCGCACCAGAACACGAGGTGTGTGTCGTGTCGTCGTGTCGCAGTCCGAGTGTCCGACTACGGACTACAGTTAACTCTTACGCTTCCCAAATCCCGTGCTTCGCTAGTGACTAAGCCAATCCAGACGCTGCCCCAGCAGCGCCAGGATTGGCTTGGGCAGGGGTACACACCCGCCCATTAGGAGACCGGGGCTGCGCCATGAAGCAACCCCCGCTCTTCTAATCTTCAGGCTAATGCGCATGTGCGCCACGGGCTGGTCAGAAAAATGACCAGCCCAGAACTGAGCATGCGCACTAAGTGCGCTACACCCGACGTCACCACCCCCCCTTGTCCTGATGATTGCCGGGCGTCGCCCGGTGATCGTCAGTGACCGCCCGGCACGGACTTCAAGTAATACACCTGTACGTCTGCCAGACGTACAGGAGCATTACTTTGCATTAGTGGGGCAACGCCCCAGCGCCCCAATGGACGCACCGCCGCTGAGTGAAACTGAGAATCACAATCTTAGGGTGAGAAGACCCAGGCGGCTTGGGGGTTCTGCTGGAAAGCTGTATGTGTAGAAAGGGGATGGGTGTGTTTTGTGAGCTCATACGGTATATCTTTGTGTACTGCACTGTCTCCATATCGGGTTACGCAAAAATAAATGGTTCTCGTACTTGCCTGAAGGGGAGAGAGACAGCCGAGTTTTTACACCACTGGGCAGGGACTGTTGACCTCGCCCTCGGGGATCACCACGGGGAGATTAAGTACCCCTGCAGGCATACAGGGGGAGGGGGTGCAGCAAACACGCCAGCACTTACCGAAGAATCAGCCCGGATCACCGCAGCCCTGATTTAAAGGCGCAGGCAAAGACAATCGCTAATTAAATCGCACGGAATCGAAACCTGTGGTGCATGCGCACCACAGAGGAGCCGAACGCGGGAATCGAAACCAGTGGTGCGCGCGCACCACAGAGGAGCGGGGGGCGAGGGAGCCTGTCATCTGTGCCGCGCGCTGATGCGCGTCCTAGACACGGACGGGAATGGACGGAGCAAAGGCGGGACATGCGCCCGCCTTTGCCCAATTGCGTGCCGTTTTAAAAAAAAAAAAAGCACGCTACAGCCAATGCCAGCCTGCGAAAGCAAAACCACACGCACGAGCGTGTGGTAAGCTTTCTGAAGCCCATACAGCTTCAGAAAGGCGCGAGACCTAAAAAGGATAGTGAAACACTTTCCTGCTGGGTGTTTCTGTTTCCTTCTTAAAGAAGCAACGCCTTGTCTGCCAAGCGCTGAGTGTTTTGCTTTTCTCTTGTTTTTGTTCCTGCAATGACTGCTGTTAGCTAAACGATCCGAATTGTCGGTCAGTCATTGATTTTATACAAGGGCATAGGATACACTAAAAATCTGTGGTGGTGGGCCAAGGACAGCCTTGGGGAGAGCTGAGACATGGGTCTAAGAAAGTGCTCTAAGAGCAAAAGGACGAGCCGAACTGTCTAAAAATATAAAACATGCAACAAATGTCATGAAAAATATGATAAAGACTTAAAAAAGGAAAAGAAAATATTTCTCAGTGTCTAAATTAAGCATGTACAGTTATATTGCTGAAGTGAGTGATATGTATTGATTTTCTTTTAAACCCGAAACATTCAAGAAAACCCAATGTGCTGCAGTGGCACAGAAAGCATGACAGGCCCTACTGCAAGGAAGAAAGAAGTTCCCTCCTACCACCTGATTGAGGAGGAAAATACAGTTATAATTGGGGTGCCGCGGGACCTGAAAATCCCTGCGCCTTGGTGGCACTGCACCGCTGCACTGTTGATAACTATGCCCCTAATGCCCTGGCTACGTTCCACGAGTTGCCCAAAATGTGTCTGTCTGCCCTGTTCACTATTTGTAAGCCTATATTGTTATTAATTGGGAAGCAAGTTTCTTTTATATTAAACATATATAAGTGAGGTTTATGTAGCGCGCATATCCTGTTCTAAATTACTTCAGTGTGCCCTCAAACAAGATAGCTAAGGATAATGATATATTGTGAAGTAAAGTAATTGGCCGAAGGTTACACAATTTGGTTAAGCTAGGGGTGCCGTGATTTCAGTCCAGGATTGCATAATGGACAATTGTTCAGAGACTGGGGGGTTACATCCTTCTCTCTTTCATTTAACATCAAACGTCAATATTTTGTGTTCAGTTATTTAATTATTGTTATTCAATTAGTGTTAGGTAATGGAATTCAATACATACACTTATCACACCTTAAATCAAACTGACACTATACACACACATATATCCATGTGCATAGTCATAATATGTAAAGATCTGCTTTTCTGTTTGGGATGGTTCCACAGACACCAGAGATCAGACACAGTGACAGATCATGTCTTTCTAAAATCCTGCTGCACTTCACAGGGGTCTCCTTAAATAGGTGTAACTTAAGGAGCAAACTCTCTGGGGGTTCTTCCCTTTGCTAATTATTTATTAGCACTCACTGAGGTGTTCTTTGTCTCAGGTCAGCTGAGGCAGCAGTAGCATTAACATAAAATAGCATCTCCTGCCTTCCCCATCTCAACTGGCTGGCCTGGCTTGCAGTGGCAGCTCGCAGATGTAACGCCGTGGGGCGGTGAGACGGGGCGGGGCTGGGTGGAGAGGAAGTGGAGTCCGACATACGACGGCAAAGGTGAACGTAAATAAATAAATAAATACATGCCAGTGGCTTGACAAACAGAATGATTTTCGAAGTGGCACAAACACTTCAATGTCCACAATGAAATAATAACAAAGACATGTTCTGCCTGCCACTGTTAAATCTTTAGTTTGTCAAGGTGTCCCCCCACTGCAAACTCTGGGAGGATAACCCTCCTCCCCCACCCCATACAGTTCCTATGCCCAAGATTTTAATGGTTCCCTGGCACTTAAAAGAATCAAGCAGTCGGTAGAAGTGTGGGGCAAATCCCGGAAAAACAAAGTCCGCAGAAACTTTGCTTTCTGCAGCCAAGATCTGCATGTGGATTCTAGGATCTGCATTATTTGAAAAGTACAGTAAAAACACTGCATTGTGTAGTATGGCACTTTACCACTACAGGACATGTTCTTTCTCCATTGTTTTTCAGCATGTGCGTCTTTGATTAGACGACCCGTTGGAAATGTTGCATCCAGAAACGCCCCCCTCCCATGGGTTTAGTACGGAAGTGAGACATGTCAGTGCTTTGAGTTACTTGTCACAAGTAATATGTAGGCAACACGTCGTTTGAAAACAATGATTGTGAGTAGCACCCTTTTGGGAATTTGTCTGTAAACTGTTTCTGCAATTGGCAATAAAACACGCTGCTGTTGAAGTGCGAGAACGAAGGTCAATACGTTATGGGCCCGCCGGCGCAGCAAGTTAAATAACAGGCGCAACTCAGATCTGCTTGAGAACTTTGACCACTCCCAACGGGGTGGTCTTCTTTTATTAGCTCACTGACCTGATGTCAACTGCCTCAAGCCCGTAGGATATTAAATACTGTAATTGGGACATAGTCCCCCTCTGGTTCTAACATGAGTAGTGCAGTCCCTTCACTCCAGCACTGCACCATTAAACATAACATCCCTCCCCACCAACAAAACAACATGAACTAATGTAATGTTTAATAGAGTTCAAAATGTATAAAATCAAGTTCAGCTCACATAGTCACTCAGTCTGATGGTTCTGTGTTATGTCTTATTGCATCAGGCTTTTTTTGTTGGCTGGCATTCTCTTCTTGTTCCCAGGCTCTCTCGTTGTCTCCCCATTCATTTCTCCTTTTATCACTCCGGGGATCTCGTGCCCTTTGCTCGGCATTCTCATCCTACTCTTCCCTGGACATTAAGGAATATTTCTTGAAGGATGATACATTGCGTGTGACTTTTTTATCCCCTCTTCTTGCTGTGACCATTGTGAGGTTCCGTCATACCACTTGCCATCGACCCGGCTCAAAGGGCATACGAAACGTACTTCCTAGGTGTCTCCTACGGTGAGCAGTCAAAATATCGAAATTTTAATGTCGATATACCAAAATATCGCATCTAAAATATCGATGGTATAAAATATCGATGTTTTGCATATCGACATCAAAAATTTCGATATTGGTATGTGTAGTAAAATATCGAAGTACAACATATCGAATGTTATAATATCGTTGTGATAAAATATCGATAAAGTGTGATTTTTTGTATATTTTGTAATATTTTGTATATAAGTGTTTTAATATGTTATTTTGAATGTATTATAATTATGTTTTTAATATTTTAAATAATTTAGGGGCCCATTACGATACCCGGCGTAAAAAAATCCGCCAGGCATAGAAACGGCAAAAATCCGCCCGCACACACCGTCTGAACACCGACCACGCCATTACGATTACACAAACCGAAAACCGCCATCGGCGGAAAATCACACAAGATACCGCCCGCCATCGTCCGAGTCGGAGTCAAACCGCCCGCCACGGACGGAAACACGCACGACAACACAAAACCGCCCGCCCTCACGGCCGACACACCGCACGTGAGATTACGATCGCACCGCCATGAGCGCGGGAAAACTACAAATATACCGCCCGCCAGCGCAAACAACGCCGATGAGAATCGACACGGCAGAAGCCATGGCGCCCACGTCCCTGCACAGAAACCATCCGCTGACAAAACCAATCGCACACAACATGGCCAACAAGTCCACACAGCAAGGCACGCACAAATACACAAGCACAGTACACATCCCGAAAACACCCCCTGGACAAACAAAAACTACAAAGGCCAGAACCCCAGACACAACACACCTGAAAACAACAGACCATGAGGACACACCCACATAGGTAAGTACAAAAGCAGCACTCCCACAGACCACAACCCCTTGCAACATTGCAAACTAGAGAGGAGAGGAGAGGACACAGTAACACAGCAAGGACAGCAGCACACCACAGAAACGCACACATCACAACCACCACCACCACCACCACCACCAAACACCGGCACCACAAACCCCCTGCACATTACACAACACACACCGCACCAGCACCACAAACACCATGGCACCACAAAGAATGCCCAAGTTCACGCCCATTGAGCTGACGGTCATGGTCGACGAGATCATCAAGGTGCACCCACAAATCTATGGGAACCTGGTCCAGCACACACCACTAGCCACCAGAAAGAGAATGTGGAACCGGATCGTAGACCAGGTCAATGCAGTCGGGACCCTGCCCAGGAACAGAGTTGAAATCAACAAACGGTGGAATGACGTCAAGAGCCTGGTCAAGAAGAAGGAGAGCAAGAACAGAGAGCTGGCAGCCGTCACTGGCGGAGGGAATCCCGCGCTCTTCAAGACCTTCAAAGCGTGGGAGGAGAAGGTGCGAGTCATCATACATCCGGAGATCCTCGCCGGATTAGCAGGGGGAGTGGAGGCTGGTAAGTACAAACTAATGTATACCAGCACACCGCTATGTACTCACATGCACTACCACCATGCCACAGCTCCCAGGGACAAACACCCCCATGTCCAGCACACAATACACAACACATCACACACACATGCAACAGACACCACCACACACAGCCCAAACCGAACAACTGTAAGATACGTGGGGACATGTGTACACTCAGCCAGCCACGTAACCACCAACAGGTCCCCGAGTATGCCAGAAGCGCCACAACGAGCACCCACCACACCCATGTGTCCGCCATAGCTGCACTAACCGACAAGTAACAGGTAAGTGGCAGGAACACAAAATGCAGTGGGTGGGAGGGTGGACAGCCCAAGTACAACACACACCAGGCCCCTAGTCCCACAGCACAGCAAGGAGGAGCATCCCCCACACCCCACAGCCACGTGTCAGCCACCGCAGTGCACACCGACAGCCGAAAGGTAGACATCACGGTCCACAACAATCGGTGTCAGTGGGTGTCCAGCCACCACCACGACCCACAACACCCCCCACCCCCACAGACCTGCAACATGGAGCACCCCCGCTTAGAACCATGTGGCATCCAGTACAGTGCACGCCCGAACAACCTGCAGGTGGGAAACTGGACAGGGCTGGATTACTGGAGGCATGAGGACCGTAACACGACCAACACATGGGACATGTCACGTAGCAGACGAACACGCAGCACCGCCCACCGTCACGAACAAGTGAACAATGTGCACACGGACATGAACCACAGACTCACACCTCACATGACCCATCACAGACACAGCAACACCCAAGGAGCCACGTCTGCATGCACAAGCCACACTGAATATAGTACCACACGGCAGCCACTGTGCAACCCATCACACACAACCGAAACACCATTGAAGTCCTGTTCATGTAGCCCCTACTGCCTGTCAACCACACACCCCACAACTACGCCTATGTAAGACAAACAACACTAGACGCAACAGAGCGGAACAACATAAATGCACACGAACACCACTGAACCCATCAAACACACAGACACACCATGCACATACAACATACCATCCATCCCATCCGTCAGCCCCAGTCTCATGAAAGGCATGTCATCCGCACAGCTGCCACACATACAGCAGTCACGCTAAGATACATGCCCATGACCAACCATGTGCCAGAAGTCAATGAAGCGCACGCCACACTGTGAGCAACAACACACAACATGGGCCACACCCCCCCGAGCACTGCAGTGATGCACATGGCACAGGGCAGCACGCACACCAAGGAGATGGGACAACTGCAATACGTTGGCTGGCACACAACCATCACTCACTCATAACGATGCGTCCAATGCCATGTCCAGTAATCACAACAGACAGCAAATATGCAGGCCATGTCAGACATGCACACACCTCAGACCATGCACTGTCATGCTGCCACAACACATGTCACGTTCGGCACCCATGGCTCACAGCATGTACCCCAAAAGCATATTCCCTCCCAAATGCGAATCTGGGGCATGGCCCCCATGTTGCCATATGCGTTCCTAAGCGTCCCATTTGAACACCAAAAGCAAAGTACAAACCAGACCCAGGATGGGCCAGGAGCCCGCATACACCAGAGTCACAATAAGTAGGGGCACAGCAACACACCCATCGGCATGGCCAATCCGTCCCATGCCACATGTGCACAGCACACAGTCCCATTGCCAAGCACACACAACTACAAATGGTACAGCCACACACACGCCTCCGGGAAACCCATGTACGAGATTGCACGAACTGTTAATGTCAGACGACAAATACATACTTCGCCAGGTGCAACACAATAACAAATCTCATTCTCTCCACAGGTGACGAACTGCTGGATGCTGGGGATGGAGACAGCAGCCAGCACAGCCAGCCTACAAGCCCCCAACGAGGACACACGGATGTGGAGGATCTGTCCTCCTCTTCGGACACGGACCACCAAGCAGGCCCATCTGGTGTGGCAGGGCCCAGCCGCTCCCCAGGACCCCTCCTACCCACCAACCCATCATCCTGGGCTGCTGAACATTCCCAGCCCCCTGCTGCCACTGTCGTTGCGGCCACACCCACGGACATTGCGGCCACACCCACGGTCATTGCGGCCACACCCACGGTCATTGCGGCCACTACCACTGCCGCAACCGCCACCATCGCCGCACCGACCACCACCGCCGCCACCACCACCACGTCTTCGCTGGCACCAGCCCCAGCGCAGGTGGTGGCCCGGCCGACTGGATCCACCCTGGGAGCCACAGCGAGGACCGTGGTGAGCAATGTGGCTAGTGGGCAGGCCGGTGGCAGCAGTACCGGTAGGAGGAGCAGGGTCAGGGAAACGCAAGTCTCCCCTGGGAGCCATGCCCTGCCTCAAATGGCCAGAGTCCTTGGGGCCTATGAAGAGGCCCAAGGACAATGGGCCAGGTCTGCTTCAGACACGCGGGAGGTGCTGGGGGTGCTGAGGTCCATGGACGCCCGTATGGGCCAACTCGTGGACCTCATGGGCCAGCTGGTGGTGAGGTCACAGCCAGGGACAGCAGCTCCACCACCGCCACCACCTGCCGGGGCGCAGGGTCGTGCAGCTGTGTCCAGTTCCCCTGCGTCCACAGCCAGTGAGCACACCTCAACCACCAGCAGGTCGCAAGCAGGCACCCCCCTCGCAAACGTGGAAGGGGCCGTCCGAAGTGGAAACAGATCTCACGGGAGGACTTCGCACGCTCCAGACGCAAGTGAGGCAGCCAGCCAGCCTTCCTTGACCACCCACTGCATTGACTTGGACTACGATCCCACTCCACACAGCCATCTGGATGGCATGTGTCTGTTGGACCATGGACATAGAACCAGTGGGTACACCCTGAGCATCACGCAGCCATGACCGACAGCTCATTGTCACTGCACGCACCACTTTTGTCATCACCTTACACACAATCACATGTCACAGTTTGAAATAAATGCACCTCTTACACAAACTGCTGTTTGTGCCCTGTGTTTTATTTGTACGGAATACAACGGCCACCTTGGGCGGAAAGGCACCTGATGCGTGGCATGGCAATGGAACCGGAGGGCCTGTAGGGACCTAGGGGTGGGAGACAGAACAGGAGCACATTCAATGAGTGTGTCACACACCCATCACACAGTACATGTCAACAACTACAAGCAATGTACACACATCGCACAGAGCAATAGGGCACAATGCCACAGCCACCAACAGTGGCATACTACCCTGGCCATGGAGCGTTGACACACAGCACGCAGTGAACAAACGGCCACCCTGACACAGCACACACACACCTGCACAGATACAGCCACATCAGCCGTCGTACATGGACACTCACCGTCAAGTGAAGTAGCGGGCGATGAGCTGCTGCCGCACATTACCAGCTTCCTCCTCTCCGCTGTCCTCCTCACTCGAGCTGTCCTGGTCTGCGGGCTGGGGCCCTGGTTGATCTCCGTCATCCACGATGAGGGGGATCTGCTTCCGAATGGCCAGATTGTGCAGCATGCAGCACGCCACCACTATCTGGCACACCTTCTGTGGGGAGTACGCCAGCGCACCCCGGTGCGGTCCAGGCACCTGAACCTGGACTTGAGGAGGCCAAAGGTACGCTCGACCACACGTCTGGTCCTCCCATGTGCCTCATTGTAGCGATCGTCTGCTGGGGTGCGAGGATTCCTCAATGGACTGAGCAGCCATGCCCCATTCGGGTACGCAGAGTCACCTGGGTGTGAGGGACACAGAGAACCGTTGCTATTCCAACTGGACAGGGGACAGCATCGCACAACCAGCACGCTACACCACTCCACATACTCACCGACAATACAGCCACGATCCTGTTGCAGATTGGACATCAGTCGTGGCAAGATGCTGTTGCGCATTATGTGTGCGTCATGGGCCGAGCCTGGGAACTTTGCACACACGTGGGTGATCACCATGTCCGCAAGGCACACCACTTGCACATTCAGGGAGTGCGTGTGCTTCCTGTTGCGGTACAGGTGCTCAGTGGCCTGTGGTGGAACAAGGCCAACATGTGTGCAGTCAATGGCTCCAACGACGTGTGGGATTCTGCCAAGGGCATAGAATGCACCCTTCACTGCCGCCAATTCACGAGCCCTGGGGAAGCGGATGTACCTGTTTCGGTACAGCATCATGGCTGCCAGTACATCCCTCAGCACCTTGCTGAACATGGGCTGGGACATCCCTCCTCCACTGCCCACTGTGTGCTGGAATGACCCAGTGGCGAAGAAATGCATGGCGGCCATCACCTTAGCCGTGGGGGTGACAGCTGTCGGATACACCCTGCGGGGACGGAGATGGGGTTCCAACATGGCACACAGTCGATGCAGGGTTGGCCTGTCCAGCCGAAACTTCCTAATGACCTCTGTATCGTCCATGTCCGCCAGCAATTGGTATGGGCGGTCAATGTTCGGTCTCCGCCTAGGGAAAATGGCAGTGGACACATGTCAAAGCAACACAACACATAGCAATTTCGCATACACATCACTGACATGACTGAGCAAGCACATGAGCCACAGCCCAGCTGTCAAGCTGGGACGGCACGGCCACAATACACTTACACAGGTCTCCCAACAATGGCAATGGCTAGTGATACAAACCACTGCCATGTGCATGCACATGGGGATCTAGGCCCCAATGACTTGCGGGGCGTGCTGATGGGGACTGACTGCATATTCGTCAAGCGGCAACGCCACGGCAACATGAATGTCTGCTGAGCATGGAACTGCTTCCGAGGCTGGATGAGTATGGCACACGACGACGACGATGTGGGCACAGGCTGAGCGGCCAAAACAAGTGGGACCTGTGGCACGAGGGGATATGAGACAGTAGTAGGTGTCAGCACTGCACCCTATGTACAGCACTGTACGGATCACACCTCCCGAAACATTGACAGGTGTCCACATTGACAGCCCCATGCCAAGACGGCTGTGTGCTTGCAGTCACACGTCACAGGTGAGAGGTTACATTGCACGTGCCAGGTGGCAGACGTACATAGTGGGAGCTGGCATGTGTGTGCATGTGTCTCCTGTTCAGGATCCACCAGATGGGCGCTGACTCTGTACTGACCATTGGACACAGCATGTTCCGTGGAAGGCTTGTGTGTGTGGGATGGTGGCACTGGATGTGCCTCCGTTGGGTGGGGGGCCATGCACAGGGCGGGTACGTCGATGATTGCGCATTGTTGGTCACGGTGGGTGCACCCACTAAGATGTGTTGCCCTGTGTTCAATTCCTATGTCCGCATGATGATGGACTGTAGATGTGGGCAGACTACACATTGGTCGATGTGCTGTCTATATGCATGTGCCTTCACACCAGGCACAGCTGCCCCTGCACATGTGACCCCTGCTGGACTCGCTGCTGGGTCTGTGGAGCTGATGCACCTTCTGTGCGTGGGGCGGACAGCTCTCCTCACTTCCCTCATTGCGCATGTCATGACTTTGCCGCAGGTGACATGGATCATGGAGGGCCCACATGTACGCGTGGGTAGGCTACACATGATTGTTCACTGGTCGCCACCCCCAGTCAGTGTTTCGAATGGGAAGGTTGTCGTGCTGGTGGTATATTCGATGTGGCGGATGGGCGGGCCTAGGTGCGGGCTTACATTCCGGACATGGGGGGTAGTTGGATTGGCGACTAGTTGCAGTACACACGGGACACGTCTCTTCCTTTCCACATCTGGGTCATCCCTTGTACTCACTGACAGTGATACAGTCATCTTCGCCCCAGCCCTCATGTCCTCCCCTCGCTCCCCCAATATGCATGTGCACCTGCGAGGCTAGCGCTTGCACAGGCAGCCCCAAGCTCGCACCAGAGAGGGCAAGGAGTGTATGTGTGGGTCCAGTTGCACGAGTGGGCTGTCTCAGGGTATGATGTGTTGCGGGACGCCGTCCACCTGCGTGGTGCCCCAAATGGAGACCCGGCCTGCATGGACTATGCATCACAGTCTTCGCCTTCCGGATCCGCCACCTGCGACACCCAGTGGCTGTGGCTGCCCTTGCGGCCAGGCCGCGTCCGTCTGTGACTGATGGCCCACACATTCACTCTTTGGCCTCTCTGGGGAGGGCTCAGGGGTGGTGGCGCACGCGCTTGCACTTAGTCGCAATGGCATGTGGCGTGGTTGGTATGATGGGCAATGGATGGGATGGTGCGAGCCACCTCCCGTGACGTCAGTGCTGCTCGTGCTGTGGTGCGTCCCCCTACACTTCCATTTGACTTGTGCCATGCTAGACGTTGAGGTTCTATTGCCTGCGTGATATGACCAGGAGGAGCGCGAGGAGACCTCTCACACACCATGCTCCACTGCCATCCCGTGCCCTGTATCGCCTGTGCGGATTGACTATGTTGGGGTTACACCTGGTCGACTGGGGCTGTGTGTGCCTTGTCAAGGGGCATGGCGGGCGCACAACAGGATCCAGCTTGTCCACAGAGGGTGGGCTGAGGTGCGCCTGGTACCGCTTTGTACGTGTGCCCGGCTGCTGTGCACACACGTGTTCACTCCCCCCGACAGGTGTCCTCTCACAATGCCCAGGGAAGCGGTGGTGTACTGTTCATGACCCCTCCCAACACGGCGTGCTCCAACTTGGCATGTGCGCATCTACCCGTCACACCCACCCACCTGAGCACTGCGTCCATACGACTTCACACGACACATGTGTGTCTTCCACAGTTGTGCTACTCATTTGCGTTGACATCCAATACCAGTGGACTACATGGTCATGTCACGACTGCCGTGTACTTCACATACTCTCATCCTCTCTCATTCGTACTTGTGAAATGAGTCAGCGGAGACAGTTTTGGTTTCAAACATTATATTGAGTCTTCTGTCCTCTGTGATGCAGTATAGTGGACACTACTGGCAGCGGAATACATGTTGAGGATATACTGAGCATGATTGCAAATGGGATAGGGTGTGGGGTTACATGTGATTGGCTGTTGCATGTGGGATGTGGGCTTCAGAGTTACATCTGCTTGGCCAAGGCTGTGCTAATGTACATTTACGTATAGCTGCGGAGCTGCGGACTTTGACACAGACGGTATACATGTAGCCTACCAGACCGCTTGGCATCATGGGCACAGTCCATCTCAGTTCCATGTGACAGGTTTGCTGCGGTTGTTCCTCATGCACGCGTGCATGTGAGATGACATCAGGGCATGTGCTTGCGTGCATGCAGCGGCGTGCCACTTGTTGTTGCAATGTGGTGGTTACTGGACATGTCACAGTCACTGGGGTCGTGTTGTTGTTGTATGCACTTGTCGTCCATGCAAAGGTCCTGGTATGGGATTCCCGGGGCGGGGGTGGGAGGGGTGCAGCACCCACAGACTCCAGGCGACCTATTCATGTCCACTGAGCGGTGTGTGTGTCCATGGGCGCTGGATCCATGTCGTGTCCTGGTTGTTCGTGCAGTTCCGTCCATGTGGGTGCGATACACAGACCCCATGCCACTGCCTCCCACGATGCATGCGGTGTTCCTGGATGTGATGGGGAACAGTGTGCATGTCCCGGTCATATCCGATGTCATGGCGATGTCGTTGATGGTGTGGTTACAGTTGCCGGTCGTTTGGTATGGCTGTTGTGGTGGTGACTGGCCAGTCCGTGCGGAAGCTAAGCATGGGTGCGGGGTTGGACATCATAGGTCAATCGGGGAACCTGCGTTGTGGTCCGACGAATTTACAGGTTGTCAGGTATGCGATGCCGTCCAGCAGGGCTTCCATGTCATTGGTGGTGTACATGTTTGCCAGCCAATGTAGCGGATGGTGGCTGTCAAGGTGTTGTTCGTAAGTTGTCCCTTGGAGGACCATGATGGGGCATGCTGGGTGACATTCGATGTAGCTGTTCTCGATGATCCGTCGTGTGGAGGCACAGTGGTCCCATTTCAGTGCGGGTGCGATGTTGGCCACATACGCCATGCCCCCATAGGCAGAGCAGGCCCTGTCGTGTGCGTCCAGAGGGAGGAGTAGTGGTAGCAGGTCCGCCTTTAGACATGCCGGGTTGGAGAGGCACATCTCCACGGGATGCTGGTAGGGACACCTCCGACAGTAGAAGACGGGCATGACGCAGCTGAACAATGTGATGCGGTAAGTCAGTCGGTAACTTACGTTCAGCAGGGACAGGAGATCGCATCCCAATATATGTATCAGGTTGGTTTTGTACAGCTTGAGCTGTCCGGCGTAGTTGGGTAGGTGTGTTGCGGTTGCCATTTCGCAGCGGTGCGTTGTGGTGGCGTGCTCCGGCTGTGTGTGCAGTCTGCAATGTGCACGCTCCGAGGTTGCTGTGAGCTCTGTGTAGTCGTAGGGAGACAGGACTTGTGTTCTGTTGGCTTGTGCGGAGGACACGGGCCCTCATCCCACATGCTTCTCAGACAGTTCAAGGTCAGTGATGTGTGACTCCTTCCAATTAACTTGCATGTGGCCGACATGGGGGAGTGTTTTCTTTTTTCTTCCCCGTCCGTTGTGTGCTTCTGTGATATGCGCTATCTGCCCTGTGGTCGGTCTCCTCGGCATGCCTGTGTTGGTCTTTTCTTGGACAATGGCTGTATTCACCGGCTTCTTTCGTAGGGCTGTGGTTTCGGAGTTGGAATGGAAGGTCATTCAGTGCTGTCTGCTCTCCCTTGTGTGGGCGGCAGGCTGCCTTTCCGCTCTGCGTTGGGCCTTGTGTGTGAATGTTATTCTTGGGCCACCTGTTGTCGGTCCCCGGGCTCTTTGGTGTTCCGTTTTATATGTCTTGTTCATATGTGCAGGGTGGTATGGGTGTTTCAGTGTGGTACTGGCGTTCCTCTTCCCGAAGGGGCCCTGCTTCTCCTAGTTGGTGTTGCCGCCGCTGTGTGCTACGCCATGTTTGTTACACTGGGGTGTGTCCTGCTGTTGCGTGACTTCACTGACATGTGTGCGTCGGTTGTGTGGCGTTGGGTGTTGTCCGTGAATTGGGCGTTGGGGACATGTCTGTGGCAGGCCTGTCACGTGTCATGTGCGTTCGGGGTGGGGCTGATGTGTGTGCTGCTTGGTTGTGTCCCTGTGTCTGTGTGCGACGCATGCATGGCGCTGCGGTTGGCCTCTGCGTTGTGCGCATGTGTGGCGGCGTCATCGCCGCTTTGGGGCCGTGACGGGGTCGTTGGTTCCTAGTCCCAGGTGGTGTGTACACATGTGTTACGCGATGTTACGATTTGGCCTGTGTGTCATATGTGGATGCAATGGTGGATGTGTAGTGTACACGCGGTGGTGGGGGTTGTCCGCTTTTTCCGCCCTTGCACTGTGTGCGCTGTTTGCGTGCACTTGTTGTGTGTGTGCCTACCTGCGTCTCCGCGGTACGTTGCGTCCTTGGTGGTGCATCAGCAAGAGCATGGGGAGGGCCTGCAGTGCTGGATTCATGCTCGGGGAGCCGCTTCTTCGTTGTCCGTGCTCGGCGTCCGTGTTACCGCTTCGGTTTGTCGTACGGTGTCTCTTAGCCGTGGGAGCCGTTTGTTTGCGGCATCGTAATTTATACGCCGGGCGGGACGTGATTTCGTCGGACGGTGTGTGTCAATTGTGCTGCGCCGCTACGTGTACGGACGCACTTTGATGGCGGACGGTGTTGCTGGCTTGCCGGCGGTGTTTGGCCTACTTTTCGCATCGTAATTGGGCGGGCGTGTGGACTGCTGCGTGCCGGCGGTAACTGGTGGTTTTTGCATCCGCCAGCACGGCGGTTGTGCTTCCGCCCGCCATCGTAATGACCCCCTTAATATTTAAAAAAACTTTTATATATAATTTTAGAATAGGATGTTAGGTTTATAGCGGATAAGGGTGGGAGTGTTTAAAAATATATATTTTAAATTAAATATTATTACTTTTTTAAAATAATTTCAATTTATTTCTAAAAAAGAAAATTTATATTTAAATTTAAATTTGATAATTAATTTTAGGAGCGGGATGTTGGGTTTATAGGGGATAAGGGTGGGAAGTGTTTAAAAATATATATTTTAAATTAAATATTATTAATTTTATTTAAATAATTTGAATTTATTTCTAAAAAAAGAAAATGTATATTTAAATTTAAATTTGATAATTAATTTTAGTAGCGGGATGTTGGGTTTATAGGGATAAGGGTGGGTAGTGTTTTATAAATATATATTTTATAATAAATATTATATAAAAAATTAAAATAATTGTGGATTTATTTATTTAAATAAATATTTATATTTACATTTTAAATTGAAAATTAATTTTAGCAGTGTGTTATAAGTTTTATAGGGATAAGTGTGGGTAGTGTTTTAAAAATATATATTTAAAAATAAATATTATGAAAATTTTTAATAAATTTAGAATTAATTTAAAATATAATAATATTGAAATGTAAATTAAAATAATATTTTCAGGAGTGGGATGTTATGGTTTATAGGGGATGATGGTGGGAGTGTGTTAAATATATATATTATTAAATTAAATATTATTAATATTGTTTAAAATTCATAATTTATTTAAGAAAAATTATATATGGAAATTTATAATTTGTAAAATTATTTTTAGTAGTGGCTTGTAGTTTATATGGGATAAGGGTGGTGAAGTGTTTTAAAAATATATATTTTAAATTAAATATTATCAACATTATGTAATACAATTTAGAATTAATTTTTAAAATAAAATATAATATTGAAACCTAAGGGGCCCATTACGATACCCGGCGTAAAAAAATCCGCCAGGCATGGAAGCGGCAAAAATCCGCCCGCACACACCGTCTGAACACCGACCACGCCATTACGATTACACAAACCGAAAACCGCCATCGGCGGAAAAATCACACAAGATACCGCCCGCCATCGTCCGAGTCGGAGTCAAACCGCCCGCCACGGACGGAAACACGCACGACAACACAAAACCGCCCGCCCTCACGGCCGACACACCGCACGTGAGATTACGATCGCACCGCCATGAGCGCGGGAAAACTACAAATATACCGCCCGCCAGCGCAAACAACGCCGATGAGAATCGACACGGCAGAAGCCATGGCGCCCACGTCCCTGCACAGAAACCATCCGCTGACAAAAACAATCGCACACAACATGGCCAACAAGTCCACACAGCAAGGCACGCACAAATACACAAGCACAGTACACATCCCGAAAACACCCCCCTGGACAAACAAAAACTACAAAGGCCAGAACCCCAGACACAACACACCTGAAAACAACAGACCATGAGGACACACCCACATAGGTAAGTACAAAAGCAGCACTCCCACAGACCACAACCCCTTGCAACATTGCAAACTAGAGAGGAGAGGAGAGGACACAGTGACACAGCAAGGACAGCAGCACACCACAGAAACGCACACATCACAACCACCACCACCACCACCACCACCAAACACCGGCACCACAAACCCCCTGCACATTACACAACACACACCGCACCAGCACCACAAACACCATGGCACCACAAAGAATGCCCAAGTTCACGCCCATGGAGCTGACGGTCATGGTCGACGAGATCATCAAGGTGCACCCACAAATCTATGGGAACCTGGTCCAGCACACACCACTAGCCACCAGAAACAGAATGTGGAACCGGATCGTAGACCAGGTCAATGCAGTCGGGACCCTGCCCAGGAACAAAGTTGAAATCAACAAACGGTGGAATGACGTCAAGAGCCTGGTCAAGAAGAAGGAGAACAAGAACAGAGAGCTGGCTGCCGTCACTGGCGGAGGGAATCCCGCGCTCTTCAAGACCTTCAAAGCGTGGGAGGAGAAGGTGCGAGTCATAATACATCCGGAGATCCTCGCCGGATTAGCAGGGGAGTGGAGGCTGGTAAGTACAAACTAATGTATACCAGCACACCGCTATGTACTCACATGCACTACCACCATGCCACAGCTCCCAGGGACAAACACCCCCATGTCCAGCACACAATACACAACACATCACACACACATGCAACAGACACCACCACACACAGCCCAAACCGAACAACTGTAAGATACGTGGGGACATGTGTACACTCAGCCAGCCACGTAACCACCAACAGGTCCCCAAGTATGCCAGAAGCGCCACAACGAGCACCCACCACACCCATGTGTCCGCCATAGCTGCACTAACCGACAAGTAACAGGTAAGTGGCAGGAACACAAAGTGCAGTGGGTGGGAGGGTGGACAGCCCAAGTACAACACACACCAGGCCCCTAGTCCCACAGCACAGCAAGGAGGAGCATCCCCCACACCCCACAGCCACGTGTCAGCCACCGCAGTGCACACCGACAGCCGAAAGGTAGACATCACGGTCCACAACAATCGGTGTCAGTGGGTGTCCAGCCACCACCACGACCCACAACACCCCCCACCCCCACAGACCTGCAACATGGAGCACCCCCCGCTTAGAACCATGTGGCATCCAGTACAGTGCACGCCCGAACAACCTGCAGGTGGGAAACTGGACAGGGCTGGATTACTGGAGGCATGAGGACCGTAACACGACCAACACATGGGACATGTCACGTAGCAGACGAACACGCAGCACCGCCCACCGTCACGAACAAGTGAACAATGTGCACACGGACATGAACCACAGACTCACACCTCACATGACCCATCACAGACACAGCAACACCCAAGGAGCCACGTCTGCATGCACAAGCCACACTGAATATAGTACCACACGGCAGCCACTGTGCAACTCATCACACACAACCGAAACACCATTGAAGTCCTGTCCATGTAGCCCCTACTGCCTGTCAACCACACACCCCACAACTACGCCTATGTAAGACAAACAACACTAGACGCAACAGAGCGGAACAACATAAATGCACACGAACACCACTGAACCCATCAAACACACAGACACACCATGCACATACAACATACCATCCATCCCATCCGTCAGCCCCAGTCTCATGAAAGGCATGTCATCCGCACAGCTGCCACACATACAGCAGTCACGCTAAGATACATGCCCATGACCAACCATGTGCCAGAAGTCAATGAAGCGCACGCCACACTGTGAGCAACAACACACAACATGGGCCACACCCCCCGAGCACTGCAGTGATGCACATGGCACAGGGCAGCACGCACACCAAGGAGATGGGACAACTGCAATACGTTGGCTGGCACACAACCATCACTCACTCATAACGATGCGTCCAATGCCATGTCCAGTAATCACAACAGACAGCAAATATGCAGGCCATGTCAGGCATGCACACACCTCAGACCATGCACTGTCATGCTGCCACAACACATGTCACGTTCGGCACCCATGGCTCACAGCATGTACCCCAAAAGCATATTCCCTCCCAAATGCGAATCTGGGGCATGGCCCCCATGTTGCCATATGCGTTCCTAAGCGTTCCATTTGAACCCCAAAAGCATATTCCCTCCCAAATGCGAATCTGGGGCATGGCCCCCATGTTGCCATATGCGTTCCTAAGCGTTCCATTTGAACCCCAAAAGCAAAGTACAAACCAGACCCAGGATGGGCCAGGAGCCCGCATACACCAGAGTCACAATAAGTAGGGGCACAGCAACACACCCATCGGCATGGCCAATCCGTCCCATGCCACATGTGCACAGCACACAGTCCCATTGCCAAGCACACACAACTACAAATGGTACAGCCACACACACGCCTCCGGGAAACCCATGTACGAGATTGCACGAACTGTTAATGTCAGACGACAAATACATACTTCGCAAGGTGCAACACAATAACAAATCTCATTCTCTCCACAGGTGACGAACTGCTGGATGCTGGGGATGGAGACAGCAGCCAGCACAGCCAGCCTACAAGCCCCCAACGAGGACACACGGATGTGGAGGATCTGTCCTCCTCTTCGGACACGGACCACCAAGCAGGCCCATCTGGTGTGGCAGGGCCCAGCCGCTCCCCAGGACCCCTCCTACCCACCAACCCATCATCCAGGGCTGCTGAACATTCCCAGCCCCCTGCTGCCACTGTCGTTGCGGCCACACCCACGGACATTGCGGCCACACCCACGGTCATTGCGGCCACACCCACGGTCATTGCGGCCACTACCACTGCCGCAACCGCCACCATCGCCGCACCGACCACCACCGCCGCCACCACCACCACGTCTTCGCTGGCACCAGCCCCAGCGCAGGTGGTGGCCCGGCCGACTGGATCCACCCTGGGAGCCACAGCGAGGACCGTGGTGAGCAATGTGGCTAGTGGGCAGGCCGGTGGCAGCAGTACCGGTAGGAGGAGCAGGGTCAGGGAAACGCAAGTCTCCCCTGGGAGCCATGCCCTGCCTCAAATGGCCAGAGTCCTTGGGGCCTATGAAGAGGCCCAAGGACAATGGGCCAGGTCTGCTTCAGACACGCGGGAGGTGCTGGGGGTGCTGAGGTCCATGGACGCCCGTATGGGCCAACTCGTGGACCTCATGGGCCAGCTGGTGGTGAGGTCACAGCCAGGGACAGCAGCTCCACCACCGCCACCACCTGCCGGGGCGCAGGGTCGAGCAGCAGTGTCCAGTTCCCCTGCGTCCACAGCCAGTGAGCACACCTCAACCACCAGCAGGTCGCAAGCAGGAACCCCCCCTCGCAAACGTGGAAGGGGCCGTCCGAAGTGGAAACAGATCTCCCGGGAGGACTACGCACGCTCCAGACGCAAGTGAGGCAGCCAGCCAGCCTTCCTTGACCACCCACTGCATTGACTTGGACTACGATCCCACTCCACACAGCCATCTGGATGGCATGTGTGTGTTGGACTATGGACATAGAACCAGTGGGTACACCCTGAGCATCACGCAGCCATGACCGACAGCTCATTGTCACTGCACGCACCACTTTTGTCATCACCTTACACACAATCACATGTCACAGTTTGAAATAAATGCACCTCTTACACAAACTGCTGTTTGTGCCCTGTGTTTTATTTGTACGGAATACAACGGCCACCTTGGGCGGAAAGGCACCTGATGCGTGGCATGGCAATGGAACCGGAGGGCCTGTAGGGACCTAGGGGTGGGAGACAGAACAGGAGCACATTCAATGAGTGTGTCACACACCCATCACACAGTACATGTCAACAACTACAAGCAATGTACACACATCG
The DNA here is from genome assembly GCA_963921515.1 of Calotriton arnoldi. NCBI lineage: Eukaryota > Metazoa > Chordata > Amphibia > Caudata > Salamandridae > Calotriton > Calotriton arnoldi. The sequence goes on along the minus strand of CAWUFW010025857.1, from coordinate 12,351 downwards.
CACAGAGCAATAGGGCACAATGCCACAGCCACCAACAGTGGCATACTACCCTGGCCATGGAGCGTTGACACACAGCACGCAGTGAACAAACGGCCACCCTGACACAGCACACACACACCTGCACAGATACAGCCACATCAGCCGGCGTACATGGACACTCACCGTCAAGTGAAGTAGTGGGCGATGAGCTGCTGCCGCACATTCCCAGCTTCCTCCTCTCCGCTGTCCTCCTCACTCGAGCTGTCCTGGTCTGCGGGCTGGGGCCCTGGTTGATCTCCGTCATCCACGATGAGGGGGATCTGCTTCCGAATGGCCAGATTGTGCAGCATGCAGCACGCCACCACTATCTGGCACACCTTCTGTGGGGAGTACGCCAGCGCACCCCGGTGCGGTCCAGGCACCTGAACCTGGACTTGAGGAGGCCAAAGGTACGCTCGACCACACGTCTGGTCCTCCCATGTGCCTCATTGTAGCGATCGTCTGCTGGGGTGCGAGGATTCCTCAATGGACTGAGCAGCCATGCCCCATTCGGGTACGCAGAGTCACCTGGGTGTGAGGGACACAGAGAACCGTTGCTATTCCAACTGGACAGGGGACAGCATCGCACAGCCAGCACGCTACACCACTCCACATACTCACCGACAATACAGCCACGATCCTGTTGCAGATTGGACATCAGTCGTGGCAAGATGCTGTTGCGCATTATGTGTGCGTCATGGGCCGAGCCTGGGAACTTTGCACACACGTGGGTGATCACCATGTCCGCAAGGCACACCACTTGCACATTCAGGGAGTGCGTGTGCTTCCTGTTGCGGTACAGGTGCTCAGTGGCCTGTGGTGGAACAAGGCCAACATGTGTGCAGTCAATGGCTCCAACGACGTGTGGGATTCTGCCAAGGGCATAGAATGCACCCTTCACTGCCGCCAATTCACGAGCCCTGGGGAAGCGGATGTACCTGTTTCGGTACAGCATCATGGCTGCCAGTACATCCCTCAGCACCTTGCTGAACATGGGCTGGGACATCCCTCCTCCACTGCCCACTGTGTGCTGGAATGACCCAGTGGCGAAGAAATGCATGGCGGCCATCACCTTAGCCGTGGGGGTGACAGCTGTCGGATACACCCTGCGGGGACGGAGATGGGGTTCCAACATGGCACACAGTCGATGCAGGGTTGGCCTGTCCAGCCGAAACTTCCTAATGACCTCTGTATCGTCCATGTCCGCCAGCAATTGGTATGGGCGGTCAATGTTCGGTCTCCGCCTAGGGAAAATGGCAGTGGACACATGTCAAAGCAACACAACACATAGCAATTTCGCATACACATCACTGACATGACTGAGCAAGCACATGAGCCACAGCCCAGCTGTCAAGCTGGGACGGCACGGCCACAATACACTTACACAGGTCTCCCAACAATGGCAATGGCTAGTGATACAAACCACTGCCATGTGCATGCACATGGGGATCTAGGCCCCAATGACTTGCGGGGCGTGCTGATGGGGACTGACTGCATATTCGTCAAGCGGCAACGCCACGGCAACATGAATGTCTGCTGAGCATGGAACTGCTTCCGAGGCTGGATGAGTATGGCACACGACGACGACGATGTGGGCACAGGCTGAGCGGCCAAAACAAGTGGGACCTGTGGCACGAGGGGATATGAGACAGTAGTAGGTGTCAGCACTGCACCCTATGTACAGCACTGTACGGATCACACCTCCCGAAACATTGACAGGTGTCCACATTGACAGCCCCATGCCAAGACGGCTGTGTGCTTGCAGTCACACGTCACAGGTGAGAGGTTACATTGCACGTGCCAGGTGGCAGACGTACATAGTGGGAGCTGGCATGTGTGTGCATGTGTCTCCTGTTCAGGATCCACCAGATGGGCGCTGACTCTGTACTGAGCATTGGACACAGCATGTTCCGTGGAAGGCTTGTGTGTGTGGGATGGTGGCACTGGATGTGCCTCCGTTGGGTGGGGGGCCATGCACAGGGCGGGTACGTCGATGATTGCGCATTGTTGGTCACGGTGGGTGCACCCACTAAGATGTGTTGCCCTGTGTTCAATTCCTATGTCCGCATGATGATGGACTGTAGATGTGGGCAGACTACACATTGGTCGATGTGCTGTCTATATGCATGTGCCTTCACACCAGGCACAGCTGCCCCTGCACATGTGACCCCTGCTGGACTCGCTGCTGGGTCTGTGGAGCTGATGCACCTTCTGTGCGTGGGGCGGACAGCTCTCCTCACTTCCCTCATTGCGCATGTCATGACTTTGCCGCAGGTGACATGGATCATGGAGGGCCCACATGTACGCGTGGGTAGGCTACACATGATTGTTCACTGGTCGCCACCCCCAGTCAGTGTTTCGAATGGGAAGGTTGTCGTGCTGGTGGTATATTCGATGTGGCGGATGGGCGGGCCTAGGTGCGGGCTTACATTCCGGACATGGGGGGTAGTTGGATTGGCGACTAGTTGCAGTACACACGGGACACGTCTCTTCCTTTCCACATCTGGGTCATCCCTTGTACTCACTGACAGTGATACAGTCATCTTCGCCCCAGCCCTCATGTCCTCCCCTCGCTCCCCCAATATGCATGTGCACCTGCGAGGCTAGCGCTTGCACAGGCAGCCCCAAGCTCGCACCAGAGAGGGCAAGGAGTGTATGTGTGGGTCCAGTTGCACGAGTGGGCTGTCTCAGGGTATGATGTGTTACGGGACGCCGTCCACCTGCGTGGTGCCCCAAATGGAGACCCGGCCTGCATGGACTATGCATCACAGTCTTCGCCTTCCGGATCCGCCACCTGCGACACCCAGTGGCTGTGGCTGCCCTTGCGGCCAGGCCGCGTCCGTCTGTGACTGATGGCCCACACATTCACTCTTTGGCCTCTCTGGGGAGGGCTCGGGGGTGGTGGCGCACGCGCTTGCACTTAGTCGCAATGGCATGTGGCGTGGTTGGTATGATGGGCAATGGATGGGATGGTGCGAGCCACCTCCCGTGACGTCAGTGCTGCTCGTGCTGTGGTGCGTCCCCCTACACTTCCATCTGACTTGTGCCATGCTAGACGTTGAGGTTCTATTGCCTGCGTGATATGACCAGGAGGAGCGCGAGGAGACCTCTCACACACCATGCTCCACTGCCATCCCGTGCCCTGTATCGCCTGTGCGGATTGACTATGTTGGGGTTACACCTGGTCGACTGGGGCTGTGTGTGCCTTGTCAAGGGGCATGGCGGGCGCATAACAGGATCCAGCTTGTCCACAGAGGGTGGGCTGAGGTGCGCCTGGTACCGCTTTGTACGTGTGCCCGGCTGCTGTGCACACACGTGTTCACTCCCCCCGACAGGTGTCCTCTCACAATGCCCAGGGAAGCGGTGGTGTACTGTTCATGACCCCTCCCAACACGGCGTGCTCCAACTTGGCATGTGCGCATCTACCCGTCACACCCACCCACCTGAGCACTGCGTCCATACGACTTCACACGACACATGTGTGTCTTCCACAGTTGTGCTACTCATTTGCGTTGACATCCAATACCAGTGGACTACATGGTCATGTCACGACTGCCGTGTACTTCACATACTCTCATCCTCTCTCATTCGTACTTGTGAAATGAGTCAGCGGAGACAGTTTTGGTTTCAAACATTATATTGAGTCTTCTGTCCTCTGTGATGCAGTATAGTGGACACTACTGGCAGCGGAATACATGTTGAGGATATACTGAGCATGATTGCAAATGGGATAGGGTGTGGGGTTACATGTGATTGGCTGTTGCATGTGGGATGTGGGCTTCAGAGTTACATCTGCTTGGCCAAGGCTGTGCTAATGTACATTTACGTATAGCTGCGGAGCTGCGGACTTTGACACAGACGGTATACATGTAGCCTACCAGACCGCTTGGCATCATGGGCACAGTCCATCTCAGTTCCATGTGACAGGTTTGCTGCGGTTGTTCCTCATGCACGCGTGCATGTGAGATGACATCAGGGCATGTGCTTGCGTGCATGCAGCGGCGTGCCACTTGTTGTTGCAATGTGGTGGTTACTGGACATGTCACAGTCACTGGGGTCGTGTTGTTGTTGTATGCACTTGTCGTCCATGCAAAGGTCCTGGTATGGGATTCCCGGGGCGGGGGTGGGAGGGGTGCAGCACCCACAGACTCCAGGCGACCTATTCATGTCCACTGAGCGGTGTGTGTGTCCATGGGCGCTGGATCCATGTCGTGTCCTGGTTGTTCGTGCAGTTCCGTCCATGTGGGTGCGATACACAGACCCCATGCCACTGCCTCCCACGATGCATGCGGTGTTCCTGGATGTGATGGGGAACAGTGTGCATGTCCCGGTCATATCCGATGTCATGGCGATGTCGTTGATGGTGTGGTTACAGTTGCCGGTCGTTTGGTATGGCTGTTGTGGTGGTGACTGGCCAGTCCGTGCGGAAGCTAAGCATGGGTGCGGGGTTGGACATCATAGGTCAATCGGGGAACCTGCGTTGTGGTCCGACGAATTTACAGGTTGTCAGGTATGCGATGCCGTCCAGCAGGGCTTCCATGTCATTGGTGGTGTACATGTTTGCCAGCCAATGTAGCGGATGGTGGCTGTCAAGGTGTTGTTCGTAAGTTGTCCCTTGGAGGACCATGATGGGGCATGCTGGGTGACATTCGATGTAGCTGTTCTCGATGATCCGTCGTGTGGAGGCACAGTGGTCCCATTTCAGTGCGGGTGCGATGTTGGCCACATACGCCATGCCCCCATAGGCAGAGCAGGCCCTGTCGTGTGCGTCCAGAGGGAGGAGTAGTGGTAGCAGGTCCGCCTTTAGACATGCCGGGTTGGAGAGGCACATCTCCACGGGATGCTGGTAGGGACACCTCCGACAGTAGAAGACGGGCATGACGCAGCTGAACAATGTGATGCGGTAAGTCAGTCGGTAACTTACGTTCAGCAGGGACAGGAGATCGCATCCCAATGTATGTATCAGGTTGGTTTTGTACAGCTTGAGCTGTCCGGCGTAGTTGGGTAGGTGTGTTGCGGTTGCCATTTCGCAGCGGTGCGTTGTGGTGGCGTGCTCCGGCTGTGTGTGCAGTCTGCAATGTGCACGCTCCGAGGTTGCTGTGAGCTCTGTGTAGTCGTAGGGAGACAGGACTTGTGTTCTGTTGGCTTGTGCGGAGGACACGGGCCCTCATCCCACATGCTTCTCAGACAGTTCAAGGTCAGTGATGTGTGACTCCTTCCAATTAACTTGCATGTGGCCGACATGGGGGAGTGTTTTCTTTTTTCTTCCCCGTCCGTTGTGTGCTTCTGTGATATGCGCTATCTGCCCTGTGGTCGGTCTCCTCGGCATGCCTGTGTTGGTCTTTTCTTGGACAATGGCTGTATTCACCGGCTTCTGTCGTAGGGCTGTGGTTTCGGAGTTGGAATGGAAGGTCATTCAGTGCTGTCTGCTCTCCCTTGTGTGGGCGGCAGGCTGCCTTTCCGCTCTGCGTTGGGCCTTGTGTGTGAATGTTATTCTTGGGCCACCTGTTGTCGGTCCCCGGGCTCTTTGGTGTTCCGTTTTATATGTCTTGTTCATATGTGCAGGGTGGTATGGGTGTTTCAGTGTGGTACTGGCGTTCCTCTTCCCGAAGGGGCCCTGCTTCTCCTAGTTGGTGTTGCCGCCGCTGTGTGCTACGCCATGTTTGTTACACTGGGGTGTGTCCTGCTGTTGCGTGACTTCACTGACATGTGTGCGTCGGTTGTGTGGCGTTGGGTGTTGTCCGTGAATTGGGCGTTGGGGACATGTCTGTGGCAGGCCTGTCACGTGTCATGTGCGTTCGGGGTGGGGCTGATGTGTGTGCTGCTTGGTTGTGTCCCTGTGTCTGTGTGCGACGCATGCATGGCGCTGCGGTTGGCCTCTGCGTTGTGCGCATGTGTGGCGGCGTCATCGCCGCTTTGGGGCCGTGACGGGGTGGTTGGTTCCTAGTCCCAGGTGGTGTGTACACATGTGTTACGCGATGTTACGATTTGGCCTGTGTGTCATATGTGGATGCAATGGTGGATGTGTAGTGTACACGCGCTGGTGGGGGGTTGTCCGCTTTTTCCGCCCTTGCACTGTGTGCGCTGTTTGCGTGCACTTGTTGTGTGTGTGCCTACCTGCGTCTCCGCGGTACGTTGCGTCCTTGGTGGTGCATCAGCAAGAGCATGGGGAGGGCCTGCAGTGCTGGATTCATGCTCGGGGGAGCCGCTTCTTCGTTGTCCGTGCTCGGCGTCCGTGTTACCGCTTCGGTTTGTCGTACGGTATCTCTTAGCCGTGGGAGCCGTTTGTTTGCGGCATCGTAATTTATGCGCCGGGCGGGACGTGATTTCGTCGGGCGGTGTGTGTCAATTGTGCTGCGCCGCTACGTGTACGGACGCACTTTGATGGCGGACGGTGTTGCTGGCTTGCCGGCGGTGTTTGGCCTACTTTTCGCATCGTAATTGGGCGGGCGTGTGGACTGCTGCGTGCCGGCGGTAACTGGTGGTTTTTGCATCCGCCAGCACGGCGGTTGTGCTTCCGCCCGCCATCGTAATGAGCCCCTAAATTTGATAAATATTTTTAGCAGTGGGATGTTGGGTTTTTAGGTGATAAGGATGGGGAGTGCTTTAAAAATATATATTTTTAATTAAATATTATTAAAAAAAATGAAAAATAAATAAGTTTATAGAATTATAAATTTTAAATTTATTTTTAGGAGTGGCTTTTTGGGTTTATAGGGGATAATGTTGGGGAGTTATTATAAAAAAATATTTTTGGGGGATGTAATTGATAATGTTTAGTGATTAGTATATAGTTTATTTAAATTTATAGTGTAGTGGGAATAGTTAATTATTTATGTTTACTGTCCAGCACCTACTCTAATTTATTATAGACTGGAGTGGGAATAGTATATTATTTATGTTTAGTGTCCAGCACCTACCCTAATTTAATATAGACTGGAGTGGGAATAGTAAATTATTTATGTTTACTGTCCAGCACCTACCACAATTTAATATATACTGGAGTGGGAATAGTAAATTAATTTATGTTTAGTGTCCAGCACCTACCTCAATTTAATATAGACTGGAGTGGGAATAGTAAATTATTTATGTTTAGTGTCCAGCACCTACCCTAATTTATTATAGACTGGAGTGGGAATAGTAAATTATGTTAATGTTACTGTCCAGCACCTACTTCAATTTAATATAGACTGGAGTGGGAATAGTAAATTAATTTTGTTTAGTGTCCAGCACCTACCTCAATTTAATATAGACTGGAGTGGGAATAGTAAATTATTTATGTTTAGTGTCCAGCACCTACCCTAATTTATTATATACTGGAGTGGGAATAGTAATTTGTTATATGTTTACTGTCCAGCACCTACTTCAATTTAATATAGACTGGAGTGGGAATAGTAAATTATTTATGTTTACTGTCCAGCACCTACCCCAATTTAATATAGACTGGAGTGGGAATAGTAAATTATTTATGTTTAGTGTCCAGCACCTACCCTAATTTAATATAGACTGGAGTGGGAATAGTAAATTATGTATGTTTACTGTCCAGCACCTACCACAATTTAATATATACTGGAGTGGGAATAGTAAATTAATTTTGTTTAGTGTACAGCACCTACTCCAATTTAATATAGACTGCAGTGGGAATAGTAAATTATTTATGTTTAGTGTCCAGCACCTACCCTAATTTATTATATACTGGAGTGGGAATAGTAATTTGTTAATGTTACTGTCCAGCACCTACTTCAATTTAATATAGACTGGAGTGGGAATAGTAAATTATTTATGTTTAGTGTCCAGCACCTACCTCAATTTAATATAGACTGGAGTGGGAATAGTAAATTATTTATGTTTATTGTCCAGCACCTACCCCAATTTATTATAGACTGGAGTGGGAATAGTACATTATTTATGTTAGTGTCCAGCATTTACCCTAATTAATTTACATTGAATCTGGAATATAGAACAATTTAATTTTAGTGTCCAACATTTACTTTATTTAATGTGCATTGGAGTGGTTATAGTAAATTAATTATGTTCACTGTGCAGCATTTGCTGAAATTAATTTATATTGGGGTAGGAATAGTATATAAAAATATGTTAGTGTACAGTAACTGTATTTAATTATTATATATTGGAGTTGTAATAGTTTTTTAATTAAGTATAGTGTAGGATAATAAATAATATTCAATTTTTATGTAATGTGTTTATTAATATATTAAAATTTATTACTAGAAAAATATATAAGATAATTTTGCCTTAAAAAATGGGTAATGGTAGTTAATAAATTGACAATATTTATTTATTATAATGTTTGTGAAAAAAATTGTATTTTATATATGTAAAATATAGATAATATAAGTAAAATCACAATAATTAGAAAACACACCATTTTTATTGTAGTTTTTACAATTTGTTATTGTTTATTAATTTGAGTAGGACAATACAGTCAAATATTTTATTACATTATAATTCAATAGAAACATATTAGTGCATATATTTCAGAAAATATGTTATGTTTATTTACAATATTTTTACATTTTTTTTTAGTACATATTAATTATTAACAAAACAGTAGAATTTTGTGTTTTTAATTATGTTTAATACAGTAATAGGTATTGTATATATTTATACAAAGAAAGTGCAAACTGTTTACATATAATATAAATGTTTAACATTTTTCTATTTTTGTTACATACATATTACATTTTGTAATTAATATTAATATTAAAAATATTAATATTAATTAATTTTTACAATGTTTTTAACTTAAAACAAGTTTTTAACAGAAATGAATTTGTATAATGTATGAAAAACATTTATAACAATTTTTTATACATTGTTTTATTGTATTTATTTTTTTCTGTAATTATAATAATAAATATTATATTTATTATAATATTTATTTTTATAATTTTACAAATTAGGTACATTATGTCACAATTTTTTATTAAATCTAAATAAATTGTACTATTTTATTTAAATAGTTGTATATTTTTTTTATGTAAAGTAACATTTTACTGTATTAAATGATTTAAATTTCATATGGTTAAACTTTTTATTATGTTTTGGGCGTTCTATTTTGTAACCGGGTTATGTCGTTTTGTGTCATTTTGGTTGAAGAGAAGCTCGCGGTTGGGAGACACTTCACGTCGCTAAAGGTAAGGTTTGTTTTCTTTGTTTTAACTAAGTTTTAAATATATTTTGAACCTAGTTAGATACTGTTTAGTGTAGTTAGGTGTTTATTAGTTATATTCGGAAATGTTATATGTTATAGTTACGTGTGGTGTATTTACGTATTGTTAACGTTGTGTAGGCTTGTTTACAGAGTTAGGATTACGGTGTTCAATGTATATTTTCATGAAATTTAAAGCTAGTAGTATTGTTAGTAAGTGTTTATGTGTTGTTTTATGTGGGTGGGAATGTATGTGATTTTGTTTTGACACTTTTTATTTTCAGAAGTTCTTCGTATCGGAAGGAGTCGTTTTTTTTTTTAAAGAAGTGTATGTCAGTTTTATTGACTAATATATTTGTTACACTTCTTTAAATTTTTCGGTTTTCCTGGAGCGCTTTTTACTATTTTATACATTTTCGGGTTTTTTATGGTTTTCCTATGGACCTTTGCTACATGGATTATTAATTTTTGCTACAGTTGTATTTTTTCATTTTTTTGGGGAAACTGTTTTTTTATATTTGGATTGTGTTAGCAGAAAATGGATTTTACAGCATTTGGAATAAACCTGGTAAGTTTATTTATTATTATTTATTGTGGGTGGGTAATGTTTTTTATTATTATTGTTGTATTTTATTTTATTACAAATATTATTAATGTGTGTTAATATATTTTATTAAAAAATTAAAAATATGTTACACACAGTAATTATTTTTGTGATAAAATAAATAAATGTTACTTTTATGGTATGTTTGAAAGATGAGTAATTTGTAATTTATTTGTATTAATGCTTTAAAGAAGAGTTTTGGATATTATGTTTAGGTATTCCAGGCCCTTTGTACTAGGGTACAATTTTACTTGTTGTTCTAGATATTTATGCATTTGTTTAGTTTGTTTTGATGTTTTTGGAGTTAATTGAGTTATGGATTGTTCCATTCGGAACTCTTGATAACTCTGTTCTTTTTGTAGGCATGATATAAATTTTTCTAGTGTTGGTTTTGTTCTGCCTGTTGATTGAAGGAAGGCATTATGCCATCCTTCGACTGCGTTATTAGTTTTGGATTCCCCATTTAGGGGCCGATTCCGATTCGGGCCGGAAATCACTCCGACCGAGCCGGAGCCGGAGAGATTTCCGACCGAATCGGACCCGTGCAGCCCGACCGAACGAGTACGATGCGTACGTATGCTATCGGACTCGATTCGGTCGGACTCCCATTGAAGTCAATGGGAGCCGGTCGTACAACGCGTACACGGGCTCCCATTGACTCAATGGGTGCGAGGCGAACAAGGGCGCCCCTACAGCGGGTACGCGTCGATGCGAGTCGCGCCGTACATGCACAGTGTAGGGGGACCCATGGGTCCCCCTGTGTGCGACTCGCGCGGCTACGCGTGCAGGGGGTCCGACACGGACCCCGAAGTCCGGCTCCGACTGCTCTTCTGGAGCCGGACGGCGCGAGTCGGTCGGACTGCTCGAGGCGCGCATCGTACTGGCCCGGCCGGGGAACGTCTCCATTGCGCGGTGCGAGTCGTGTCCGTGCGAGTCGGTCGGAGCGGTTCGGACCTGCGAACGAGTCGGTCGGAGCGGTCGGGATGCTCGGACGAGTCGGTCGGCGATTTCGCATCGTACTCGCTCGCCCGGACGCACGCACGAATCGGTCGGGAAAGAGGGCTCCGAATCGGATCCGGTAAAGCCGAATCCGATTCGGAGCCCTACCGGCCGAGATCGGAATCGGCCCCTTAATGGGCTTCTGTATACGTTCCACCAGGGTATTAGGAATTTAGGGTTTCTTCTGTGGCCAGATCTGTGTAGTCTGCCGACCCATGTATCCTCAAAATAGTCTAATAGTGGACTGTCTATTAAGATGTTGTAATGTTCTGTGACGTCTGTCTCAGGTACATAAGCTAGTGCTGTTAATTTTTTAATTTGATATGCAAAAGAAGAATTAGTTGCATATTCAATGCTTAGTGCTGATTTTTGCATGTGTCTCCATAAGCACTGATTAAAATGATAGTAACAGCCTTGGATACAGGTATGGGGGTGTGTTTTTAATATAGTATTAATCATTGACTGTTCAAAATCTAGGATTATTTTTTGTGGAGAAAAGTCATTAGTTTTTTGTTTTATTGTATTTAATAGTTCCATGTATGTGGAGTTCTGTTTGTTTGGTAATAATGCGTAAATTAATGGTATATTGCAATTCTGATGTAGCCCATGTATTGTATACAGTTGGAAAAAGGGCTTAGGACATATAGTAAAAGTCCCATCCATCATCCAGTATTGACATTCTTGTAGTTTTAATAGATTAGTTGCAGTTCCAAAATTATTAATCTTTTGTCATTGCTTTTATTATCAAAAATGACAAATGGTTCTTTGTTTAAAGTGATACTTTGTTCAGTACTTATAATGACTTCACTATATGTTCTAGGAATTGGGGTGGAAGTAGTAGTAATTTTTTTAGTACGTGCTATAGTTCTCTTTAGTGAAGCTACAGATGGCATTTGTGTAGTAGCAGTTTTAGGAATTTTGGGAAGCTGCTCTTTTAAAATTACACTTGTAGGTTTTTGAGAACTTGTACTAGCTTCCTTTATTGTTTCTAATGCAGATCTGACTTCTATTTCTGTCACGTTTGGTGGGTGGTTATGTTCTCTAGTATACAGTACTGTTGTTTCCCTAGTTGTAGCACGCCCGTAACATTTATTAGAGTAGTATTTACAGCATTTCCAGTTAACTTTTAATCCAAATTGTTTTTCTTGTGTGTAAGTGTATCCCATATAGCATAGTAACATTTTCCCTTTCTGGCTTGTTATAAATTCGGCTCCTTCAGTCATTTTGATGTAGGTTAATCTATGAAAAATATATATTATTTTTATTAAATATGTTGTTCTATGTATTTTAATTTAAGCAAATAAACATTTATTTACAATATACTTACAAAGTTGGTATTTATGTATTTCAGTTTGATGACGTTTACTCTTTAGTTGTGGAATGTTCTTTCTGTATTTTCTTTGTCTGAAAAAAAAGTACATTTGTTTTATTATTTGTTTCTATATTTTTTATAGGAGGTGGGTAGGGGGTTTGGTATTGGTTTTGACTTTGCGTTGTTGTTTAATCTATTTGTTTAAGATTGTTTGGTAAATACTTACTTTGGGGTCCATTACGATAC
>CAWUFW010025856.1:0-39530 GCA_963921515.1 Calotriton arnoldi | reverse complement strand
AAGTTACGTGGCTGCTCTAGATCATCCAGTGACTGTGTGTTTCTGTAAAGTTTAAATATGTTTTATATATATGCCAAGGTGTATTGAAGAATGAGTGGGTGTATAAGTGTCTGGATGAAGGATTTAGTAGGTGTGTGACTGACTGTATAAGTGAGTGATTAAATGTGTCTTCCTGAATACATGCGTTAGTGACTAAACTGTCTGAATGTGTGCATCAGTATGTCTGTTGTTGTGTAAGCTGCTGCATGTGTTGGTCAGTAGCTACATGAGTGTCTATATGGGTTATTGATTGGTTGCCTGAGTATTTGTATGGGAGACTGAGTGTGTGTGTGGGTGGGTGGGAGGTGTGTGACTCTGTGCATAGATGTGTGAGTGGTTGATTCACTGGATGTAATATGTGACGTCATCAGCAGTGCATTGCGGGGGCGCGAGTTATACTTAGCTGAACTAACTATAACGGGGGAATTTCTATGGTTTTATACGAGTGAAATGTCCAACTAACTATAACATCCCTGAAACCTATGGTTTTTTCAGTGAATATATATATATATATGAATTCCAAATGAACCATGTACTTTCCCTCCAGTACCCTGAAAACAGGCCCACAAAATGTGCATTTAGTGAGAAATATTTAATCTCTGCAAGTCAAGCAGCATTCGAGCAGCATAACGCGTTTCGACTCTTAATCATATGCAGATGTCAGAGTAGACGCTACTCAGATCTTTTAAAGCATAGCTTAATCAACAGTGAAGGAGGACTAGCGTCTGTAAACTTATCACACAAGGAGAGATTACAATGGCAGCGGGTCTATCATTCAGATTTTGCACAAAAAAATAAAAGCATGAAAACAGTGTACGTTTTTACAGTTCAATGCACAGGTTTATCTGGTCAGAAAACAATGTTTTGCATCCACAGGTTGTCATCACTGAATTCAGTTGCCTCAATACTCAAGATTTCAGAAAACACAACTACCATAGCCTCATTCCTTCGGAGTCCTGGATTTAATTAGATTAGTCACCTCCAATTCCACAAATGCCAAAGTGACTTAAACGCTCCTTTAAAGGATATAATTCCGTATGTGTCTTGAAATCATTAGGCATCATCGTAATTTCAAGGTAACATCACTCTCAATGAACACATTTTGCTTTGTGAACAAAGCTTGCTTGTATCACATTTTACTCTGCACATCATGCCTGCGGCCACAAAGCTGTACTCTTCTGATGCTTAATCTTCAGATGCTCCAGAAAATCCTTGAATTATCTGCTGTTGAATGGCGGGCCATTATCAGACATCAAAATGGTTGTAAAGCCCCATGTTGCAAAAATGCAGGGACATCTTCCAATGAATTGTGAGTTCTGGATGACAGATCCTCTATTAATTGAAATTGAGAGTACACGAAAGAAATTGATGGCTATTCTCTCCCATGCATGCTTAGGGAGGTCTGACAAGGTAAGAGTATGTTGAGTAATGTTTGTAGAGGGGTAGTTACATAGATGACAGGCCTTGAGTTCCTATTCAATGCTCTCATCTAAATATGGAAACCAAACTCGATCTCGGAGCGCTCTCTTCGTGACAACAACAACAATACCACGATGTCCTTCATGACCCACTTCAATTATTTTCTGTCTAAACCTAAAGTTCATCTTTAATGTTTTTGTACTTTTGGTATTCAACATCACTGGTGAGAGGTCGAGCATGTTGGTTACAAGACTGATGAGTAACTGTATCTTTCTACTTCAGGATGTCAGTATCATGGCTCATGGCAGTGATGTTCTGGGAAAGTATATGGCAGCTGGCAAATTTGACTTTACAATAAAATTAATGTAGGCTTCCGCCGTCTTAGATTGAATGCTTTGACCTTATACAGGCACTCAGGAAAAGAAGTCAGCAGGGTTTTGATCCTTTCCTGGATGATGTTCAATGGTGTAATCATACACTTGTAACCGGAGTCCCCACCTATCAATGCAAGGAGGTATTTTGGCTTTTGGATTGCCAAAGATAGTTATTAAAGCTTGATGATAAGTTAACAGCATAAAAGGCTTTCCATACAGAAATACATGGAAATGTTCACAAGCCCACACTATGGCCAAACTTTCTTACACTGGCTGAGAATAAGCACATTATGTTTGGGTCATCATTTTACTGGAATGTGCCACGATATGCCTTTGAGCATGGGGGTGTCTGCTGTGCTCTGCCAGGATATGGCCTAACCCAATGGGGCTAGCGTGAACAAAAACCTCTATATGAAGATTTAAATTTAAATATGACATTTCAGTAGCAGTTTCAATGGCTTGTTCGATTTTCTTTAAACATCCCTTGCATTCTTGTAGCAACTTGAATTAAACATTTTTCTTCACTAGCTCTCGTAAGGGAGCACTTTTGGTAGCAAAGTCTCTTATGTATCTTGAAGAGTAACTGGCCATGCCAAGAAATGAACGTATCATAGAAACATCTTGTAAGGGATCAGCTTTTGAAAGCGCTTCTACTTTAGCAGGATTTGGTTTCATCCCCATATGAAAAGATATGGTTAAAGAATTTTAACTTTGTCTAGTGGAAGTCGAACTTGTCTGCATTCAAAGTTAGGCCTGCATCAGTCAGTAAGTGACATACTTGAGTGAGAACTTTATCATGCTCCTTCTGTGTAGCACTGAAAAACAATATGTCATTGCTATAGTTGAATGTATTTACAACCGGCTGTATGACATGTCGAATGACGTCTTGGAAAAGTTCTACAGCCATTGACACACCAAAACAGATTCTTTTATATGGAAACAGACCGATATGTGCAGTAAAGTTTGTAATATTCATGCAATCTTCTTTGAGTTCCAGCTGATGCTAACCTTCATTTAAATCAAGGCGAGAGAAAACCTTTGCACCATATAATTGCGTTATCATGTCAGCAATGTGTGGACCTGGATGTCTTTCTCATTCAATTGCCTTGTTTGCTTTGCGTGTATCAATGCATATTCATACAGCTCCTTCAGTGTCCTTTTTGTGCACTATAACAATGGGAGAAGCCCTTGGTGTTGGACCAGTTGAACGCTCAATAATGTCATGCTTAAGTAATGATTTAAGTTCCTTTTTAACCGCTTCTTGTAAATGAAAACCAACTCCTCTAAGTCTCTGAGCAACAGAACAGACATCGTCATTAATGTTTAACTTTACTTTCATAGTCTAAAGGCTTCCCAAACCATGAAACAATTAAGGGAATTGACTTACTGTTTCATGTAGTGCATTCATATTGTAATTCACAGAAATCAGTCCCATATCAGCAGCAGCACTGAAAAAGAACAGACAGGCCCTTGCCGCTTTACCTTGAAGCATATGGATGGGTGCTTGCAACTTTGTTTTCTTTGGTTTTAGTGTTGCTACAAATGAACGTTGACTTTTTATGGGCGTCGATGCAGCCCAAGAATACACTTTGGTTTTCAATGGCATAAGTCGATGCAATGGAGACAATTCATTGTATTTCTCTTCTGGCATTATGTTTATCGATACACCACTATCGATGATGAAAGGTATCGAACAATCATTTACTTTCAATGTAATTTTCAGACAATGTTTGCGTGTCTTTGGTGCTTTTGAATGTCTACTTTTCTTTGACTGACATTTTTCCTCAAATACAGCCAGTCCACAATGTGCACATTTCTCTGAGGTAAACATCAACATGGCATATCCATCTTCCTCACTTTCACTTGATATTGAGATAGATGAGCTGTTTGACAATGATTTAGATGCCAATTGACTTTGTTCAGTGTCAATTTGCCTTAATTGATGTCACTGCTTGGCTTTGTGGGGGTGCGTCGAAAGTTGCCTCTGGAATGTTTCGGTGCCCATTTTGTCTTTGCGCTGTGACACACTCGCTTTTTCCTTCGCTTCATAAACCATCACAAAATGGTTCTCTTTCCTACAGCCTTTTTATATCTGTCCAATAGCAGGACATTTACCGTTGTGTGGAAACGAAAATCCACATCTATAACATAACTTCTTTTTACATGTAAACTGCACTTTGTGTCCTTCCGTCTTTTGCTTCAGCTTACTTTTTATACTCATGACTGATTCACTCTGGGCGCCTCTGGGCTCCATGTCAAAAGCTTGTCTTTCAGCATCCTTCTCAGCTCTGGCAGCCATCAACACTTGCTCCATACTAAGAGTTGCTCTCAGCATTAGCTGTCTGAATGAATCTGACAAGCATCCATCAATAACTCTAAGTCGCATAGCTTCCTCATCATTAAATTCATTGAACTTACAGTGTTTGGTGAGCATAACAAGTCTCTCCACAAATTTGTCAATGGTTTCACCAACTTTTTGACGTTCTTGACTGAAGTCATACCTTCCGTAATCAACGTTTGGTACTGGATTGAACTTGAGATTCAGTGTTTCTTTAATCAGACAATATGTAATGTGTTAGTAAGTTCGCAGCATTTTCTTTATGATTTCTTTCACAGCATCACTAGCAAGATTTTTTAGATACTTGATAAACTTTAAGTTATCAGTCTCTTCGAGGGCATCAATGAAATCATCAAATTTCTCTATCCATGCAGACCATCTATAGGCAATATTTAGCTTTTTGGCAGTATCGAAAGGTGGTGGTGCTTTCAACAAAGCAGCAGCATGGTAACTAGTTATGGGAGTGGCTGATCTTGGGGGTGGAGCTCTTTCTGCTTCTGTCGGCTGTCCATTTGAGACTGTGTCATTTGTTATATGTCTGAGGCCTTGCGATGGACCAGTTTAAGAGTCGTCATGGACAATCGTGGCAGCAATGACTTTCTCCTCAGTCTCCATCGGAGTCCTTCACTTGTTGGAGACCTCTGAGGTTGTTCTGAGCTGTCACCTAGCAGGTTTGGTGGTGGGCCACTTCAGGTATCAGACAGCTCAGTATGCACTACTCTTGTGCTTCTTCTTGGGTCTCCTCGCCCAGTACTATGGTTGTAAAGCTCAGCTTGTCATGGCTCTGGTAAGTGCAATGATAATACACTTCTTTCTTTCTTATTCTGTCAGCCAGCACTTTTTCCTGTATCAGTTTGTAACCACCTTTTGCAGTATTACTCCATATAATGTACAACTTTATCTTGCATGGCAGCGCAGCACCTTTATATATGGCTTGACCATCAGGTTCTCGACCATCAACCTGTAAATTCTTTACAACGCTTCTCTTGTCTTCACTTGCTTTACAGCGGCTGGAGTTGCACTTTGACTCCACATGCATGAAGCCTCGATTCCATTCTTCGACAGCTAAACATGGGGCATGTACAAGCAGTTTGCTTGGACCACGGCAAACTCTCTGGGAGAGCACGGTCATTCTTCCGTTACTTATAACCTGTCTAGTCACCATTTATAGCGTCTTCTCAGTCTGGGTACCTGCCAAAGGCCACACCACACATGGAACTTCTTTATTCCGCTACTGTAACTGCAAAATCATCATTCTAATGCACGCTTTCATGGCATTGTGCTCTGACACCTACATCATATCTCTACAGAGTCTGCAAGAGCCAAAAGGGTTCCATCATAAACTATCGCAAGACACTACAACCGCCATATATTTTTGGGTTTTCTTTCATCTTTGTTGACATCTAACTGTGGGTTGGCCCCACTTGTGGCACTGCCTGCCAGATGTGGTTCGTTCCTTGGCAGTGTGAAGAGGTATTGTCTTTTATTGCCTTATAGATGATACTGCTGGTCTTAAAAATGAAACAGGCTTGAAGGTGGAGCCAATGCCGTTTCTTCAGTGTATGGGTGATATCATCAAGGTTTTTCATACCCTTGGTAAGATGTGCTAGTGTAGCTAGGATTCCCTTCAGCAGTGCTAGGGAGGAGGGAAGGAGGTTGTTCAGCAGACCATTCTATCTTTCTTGGTGGTAGAGAATCAGGGCGTGCACTTTCTTATATTATTTGCACGCTGTGGAAAAAAATATTTATATTCAAAGTTGTACAAGGTATAGTTAAATTCCTTTATTGTGTAGAATACAAAATTCTGTCTAAAATATTATTATAATAAAAAAACCAGTAAAAATACATAAGACACATTATTAAAAGCAACTCGCCAAACTGCAAAACAAGCAAGCAAATAAAAGGTGTTATAATTCATAAAGATTGACTAAGCATTCTTCAACTACTAAAGTGCATTCATTAAAGGCACATAAAATATGTTCTCCTGCCTTTGGTGGATGGTGTAAGGTGTAATTCACATTCATTTTCCACATCTCATAACAGAATATTCTCCTTTAACCTCATTTTATTAAAAGAAACTTCTTGAGCACTGGCGATGGGTCTAAATCTTATTCAGGTACCTAGTGATGTAGAATATAATATTGAGCCTGGAGTTTAACCTAAATTGTGTCTCTATGGTGTGATTGGCAAGATGATTATTTATATGAGTAGTAGTTTTCTATCGAAAAAGTTGAAACACTGAAATCATTTTCACCTTCTCTTCTAGTGCAAGATGTGCTAAGCCACTGTACTAGCTGTCATCTTCCGTCCATCCTCGGGGGAATCAAGGGAAAGTGTCCAGATCCTCTGATTCTTTTCATTTAGGCTCATCCACTTATATAAGCACTCTTTCCAATAAATAATGTATTTTATTTTCATTTTTCAATTTTTAACTTTTCAAGCCTAATCAGATTTCCAAATCTGGGCAATAATAAATCTTGAAATCAGTAATGCTAGAGAAATGTAACTCTCCATTTCCTTCTGGACTGCTGGTATTGGCTCTTCACAGCCAATCAGCGATATCCTTTTACTCGGTTCAATTCCGACCACAGAAATTGTGCTGTGCTGGCAAAAACCTTGCTTCAAAATTCCTCTAGCTGTGAACAGTTCCATACTGTTTGCTCCAAAGTTCCATGGTCAGACCCACATGTTGGGCAAACCTAGGAAACTTTGCCACCTTTCAATTTCTCTGGCTTGTACTAGAGGTGCAAAAGAGAGAAGTATTCACTTCTTCTCCGCCATAGTTATTTTATGCATGTCTAGGAGTTGATGTAGCCATTTGTTTTTAGTCATTCTGATTCCAAATATGAGTTTAAACACTTATAATTCTTTGGGATAATGCCTTTCCTAAATTCTGGTTGAGAAAATGAGTTGAAAATGTTAACATTTTTCCAAACATCATTATTCGACTCAAAATAATTTCTTATTTGCAAATATTTCTAAAAACCCATCATGTTGGGATTCTGTAACACTCTTGAATAGTTGAAATACAATTACTCTTCCACTTTCCAGCATTTGAGTAAGATCCAGATCCTCATCCTTGGCCTTACCTCAAAAACACTACAACTTATCTTTTCGCAGAGATTTTTCTATTTTTAATAAAGGTGAGTGGAGTGTCCATGTTTTTCAATATAAGTTTTCTACCTAATAGAGCATGAATCGGGCAGAGACTGGAGAGCACTTGAAATCTGGCCTTTTTGAAAAGCTTTGGGCTCTGCAGAAATCTCACACTTCATTGTACTCATAATGAGGGTGCTGCAATTCGGATGCGCTACCTGCTGTGAGAAGTAACATTGTGTACAATTGATGTGCCTGGGGAGCACCCTGAGGACACTGGAAAGAGGTTGTCCCTAAACTGGTTTTGAAATTTGAGACAGTGGATGCACAGCCCTGTCTGAAAATTTGTATAGAAGTAGGATTCAAACAATCCCACTTAGTTCCAGTTCCAAGCTAACTGAAGAGGGCAGTGCCCCACTGAATACTGAAAGGACTGCAGTGTAATTGGAGCTGGTGTCTGCCTTACAGGCAGTTTCTCAGGGATGAAGGGGCTTACTGAACACTTTAGTGTCTGCTGGAGAAGCTGAGGGTCTGCCTATTACCTAGAAGCCTGCTTGCAAACAGAGGGAAATATTCTAATTAGTCCTGCAGAAGGAGAGACTGTCCTGGAGAAGCCCAGTGTGTTCCTGGCCAAAGAAACAGCTAGAGAAAAACATTTACCAGCAAAGCCAGCAGTGACTCCTGTGACAGAGGCTCTTCTTATCTGTCTGTGGTTTCCAGCAAGAACCTCAAAAAGTCTGCAGACATCCGCACATCAACCCAAGCAAGACTGCATTATCTCTATAATTTGTATTGGGTCAAGTTGGGGCTGTATATTCTCTGCCATGTGTTGTCGCAGATCAGAGCTGCATCTGGCATGCTGTGTGCACTGACCCAGGTCAGGACTAAAACCGCTTCAACATGAGCATACCAGCCTCAGCCCGGAATTAGGCTACATCTATAAGGAGTGCCTGCAAAGTGGTGCCAAGGCCTGGTGATTAATACCAGGCCATCCAGTGTGGTCACCTTGAAGAAGCATCAAACAGGCCATGACCTTTTTAGTGGCAATTGCTGTATCTGCACAGGATCTCTTCAAGCCTCTGTCTGTGCATGGGGCTGAGCAGCTGATTTTACACTGGAAGAAGTACAAGGGACGTAAGACTGAATTCCTACCCACTATGTCACTGGGGGGAAAATCCTAAGTGAACAAAATAATAGATTGCACATTTGACTTGATGGCCGCCATGATTGGTACCTGAATGTTATTCATGCTTCCACCATAGTTTTAATGGGGCAAAATCTGGCTATGCATTTCCAGGTGGGATACAGAATGTGGAGAGGAGTAAAGAGTGTAGTGCCAACAACAAAATCATGATCAGGGATACCACCATATATACCGTATTGAATTATGCGATATTGAGTACTGCTGTGGACTGAACCATATTTTTTCCCAAAAGACAGGCTAGCTTGAAAATGGATGGTATTGAGTCAAAGTCCTGGCCCCTTGATATACTTCCTTAAAAACATTGTTGTCCAGAGATTTTCATTTTTGATTTGTGTTTTTGTATCATCAGAGAAGTAATTTAGCTTGGGTAGACAGTGCTAATCTGGGCTGAATTTTTCTGGAAAACATTTTTAAAAATGGTGGATTTATTGCAGTGATGATGCAATATTTCAGGAACCGTGAGACCTATATACTTTTATTTTAGTGTCAAAACTTAGGTTTTCGGGTCAAGCCTTCTTATAGAGATAGAAAATAACTCTTCAGAACAACCTTTCTCACATTTTCCAAAATGACTGCTCTATAATGAGGTGCTTTAGCCATCATATTGGTAATGTATTTTAATATTGTTTTTGTTTCAGGTTTTCTGTTTATTCAAATTCGTAAACATGAGTGAAGCAGATGGTAGCAGGGGATTTTTACCTCCTGACAGAGTGTTGCTAAATGCAAAATCTGAGGACAAAGAAAAATGTGACATATGCCAAATAAATCCAAAAGAAAAGCTAACATCAACTGCTGATGGACAGAAGAGAGTTCGAGATGCTGCAGAAATACGGCAAGATGAAGTTCAGAAAAGTTTAAAACTGATTGGGTGAAGAAGATCAAATATTTTATCATTGTATCATCAAGTGCTACAAGTCATATAAAATGGAAAAAACTGGAAAATAATTGTAAAAAAATAGCAGAAACCAGTGAATCACAACAACAATCTGAGGCTTCTGAGAAAGTGACAACAACCAAACCCAATGCCCATCCACTTAGAGGATCGATGGCTACCCCTCGTTCACCCAACTGATCAGAAAGCAGAGGATCTTCAATGTGTTATCTGTAGTTTAGCTAGAACAAGGGCCAAAGGGATTGATGAAAGAGCAAAGTACAGAGTATGTGAGTCTCAAAGGGCAAACATGTTTTTATGTGCAGCTAGTTTCTTCCAAGATAAAGTTTTCAGACGAGTAGCTGATCTAAGCAGGAAGGTGAATGTATTTGCACTTTTAAAATATGAATGTATAATGAGCTCCCAGCAGCAACGTAACCACCAGCCTTCAGTTAACTTTGTACTCTTTCAAAAAGCTAATGAAATTCTAAAGCCACTCTTGAGTGCTGGCTATGGGTTCACACTCAGTGAGATCAGAGAAATAATGGTCAACATTGATGAAAATGTATTGGTCCATAATAATGAAATTGAGATTTTTCTGGTGATAATGTACAGTGACAGAATTTTGTTTTGCAGTCTAACAAAAGGAATGAGCCACGTATGGTGTTCTCAACAGATTTGACTCCTAAAGTTCTCGCTGACAAAATAGGATCACAGGATGCAGTAAAAGCAGAAGGAACCATTTTAAGAAATGTACTGAGAGATCTAGGTTTTGTACATAATGACAAATTTTGTGATGCCCCAGAGCTCAGCAAATTATAGGAGTCAACAAGAATGCCTGATGGTGAATTAACATTTTTTACATCATTGTTTAATATCAGCAAAGCAAAACTGTTACAAACTAAAGTTCTTGAGTTCAGAACAGAAGCCGACAACATTGACGATGGCTTTGAAGATATAAGCTAAGTAGTGGAAGACAATCCCATGAACTGACAGGCTTATGCTGTGCAAATGTACTGTATTTTCCAAATCATGTTTTATGAATTACATCACAGCAAAAGAAAACTCTGCTACCCATGATGACTGCCCACGCAATCTATGACAAGTACAAAAGTAAAGAGCTAATCACTTAGTATTGGTGTATCAACAAGTTATAATGACATAGTATGGAACAGGAACTTGTTAGCAGCTCATGCAGTAAACTCTTGTGAATTCGACAGCACACCACTTCCAAGTCACTTTATCAGGAAAGGATTAACAATTGCTGGTCTTGATAATTTTAATTTGTCAGGAATATCCAGCACACATGATACTGCCATGGTGCTTTTTCAAGACTGTACCAATGAAGTAGCTGCTGGGAAACAAGCTGTGTCAGCTGTAGACATAAGCAAACAAAGCTGAAACTTATTCCCAACTGCCTTGCCAACATGTGCAAAATCACTACAAGCCATCAACACATCCACGTCTGCCAGAAAGTTTTAAAGTGGCTGAGGACATGGAACTTCTTTAACCAGATGCTGCAGTCTACAAAGCTGATTTTACTGAATTTATCATATTGCTTATTTGGTGCAGGCTGAAGGATGAAGTAAATCCAGTTCCTCCGTGGGTTGGAATTCATGCTCTAATCTCCTAGAATACCGTCTCACTGAAGAAGGTTGGGTTTTTACCAGTAATACCAACTCCAGTCACAAACTACACAACAGTATACACAGCTCTAAAAAAATTCCAAAATATGCCAGCTCATTTTGAAGGCCAGCCTATCCTGCCAAGTGTCTGCGATGATGGTGTTGCTTTACGTATTGACCCTGACATTTATATGAGCAATTCAGTAGAAGTTGATGATCATTATCCAATGATGGGCATTTTCCCCATGACAAAAGTTGCATTGCGGAGTGCAGAAAGTTATCTCAGTTGATGTGGCATAGACGATGCATTTGTTGGGGCTAAAATCTTTGGAAGTAAAACTGTCCAGTCAGTATTGAGCTGAACTCATTATGTTCGTTTGTTACCAGGTATGCTCATCATATCTCCGGCAATAGAAACATTGCATGGGAATGCTGTGTGTAATAAGAATGACAAATGAGGTTTTTCATATCTTAGCTCACAAGGGAACAAGGCACAGGGTGCACTTCATTCAAAAGACATAAAGCAAAGCCAGGCAATGTTCAATACACTCAGTTCAAAATCAGAAAACTTGAAAACCAAGTTTGAAGAGTTTCTCAAAGAATGTGAAGAAAAATCTGAACTTTGCAAGTACTGGGGAAATGGTTTACACATGCTAGCTATAGTGAAAAACTTGGTACATGTTGATCGGTAAGGTGATTGGGAGCTGAATGTGAAGCCTGTGGAGTCACTGATTACTGTGTTTCGCAAATTCAATTGCATACATGACCTAAGATATAGCTCTTGGTATTTG
The DNA here is from genome assembly GCA_963921515.1 of Calotriton arnoldi. Classification (NCBI taxonomy): domain Eukaryota; kingdom Metazoa; phylum Chordata; class Amphibia; order Caudata; family Salamandridae; genus Calotriton; species Calotriton arnoldi. Next base: position 27,773 of record CAWUFW010025856.1, on the reverse strand, counting down.
GAAAGAGTGAAGAGGCTAGAGGAGGAAAAACCTCTACAGAAAATTCATCCAAAGACAATTTGTGGCGATAGACAGAGAGAGAAGGTTCAATGCTGTGGCACCAGATATGAACTGGAACAGAAGATCTAGAGATCACAGAAAATCTCCAAGGAAATTGCTGGTCAGACACATAGGGCCCGATTCCGATCTCGCTAGGAAAGCCCTCCGTATGACTCGGATCCGGAGGGCTTTCCGAGCAAGACATGCTCCGTGAGTCCAAACGAGCGAGTACGATGCTGCTGTATGCTTATGGACTCGGCTCGCTCGGACTCCCAATGAACTCTATGGGAGCCCATGTACAGACGTGTACACAGGCTCCCATAGCAAAAAAGGGGTTGGCGGGAAAAAGTGTACACCCTGTGGCAGGCACCCCATGTTGCCTGCCACACTGTGCATGCTTGGATGGTGGAGACCCATGTGCACCCCCGTGAGCAAATCGGAGGGCTCCGGGTGAAGGGGGGCCTGCTATGGCCCCCCGAAGTCCGAATGCGACAGACATTCCGTCTCGATGAGACCAAGTTGCTACAGCTGTCCGATTCGTGCATCGTACTCGCACAGTCGGAAAATGGCTCCATTGCACGGCACGATTCGGCTACGAATGTGTCAGACGGACAGGTTCGGGTTCATAAACGATTCGCACGGCGCGTACATGATACTCACATCATACTTGGTCGTTCGGAACGGGGACGATTCGGGCGGAAAGATAGGCTCCGAATTGGATTTGCTCTTTACAAATCCTGTTTGGAGGCCTTCCTTACGAGATCATAATTGGGCCCATAGAAGTGAATGTGATGCTCCATGGCAGCTAGTTTACCATGAAGTCCTTTCCATTTGCAATATTTCCAGAGAGATGACAAATTCAAAATTAGTGGGCCACCATGAAACTATTCCTCACCACAAATTTGTAGAAAAGAGAGGGGAACATTTTAATAAACATGTTGACAGCCTTTTTCATTTCATGCAGCAGTAAGGAAACCCCTTTCAAATGACTGAGCCTGTCCTACTACACAACTTTGTGGCTAAACAATATCTGGATAACGATATAAAGGCATGTCTACTAGATGTCCTGGAACATGGATCGAAACTATACGCAGAACTGAAGCAGGAGAGATTTGTATTGAAAGAGAAAAACTGTTTGACATAATCACTAAAGCTAAACTCCCATGCTTTAATTGCAATAGTGAGAGTTTCGTCCAACCAGCCACAACAAAACCGGTTACAAAAACAACTTTTGCAATCACATAGAGAGATGGATGTAGCAAATGAAAGGGGGAATTTATCAAGGATATTTTGTTGCATGACCTTCTTCCAACAAATGCATTATTTGATGGAGATGCTGCAACTAAACCAGTGAAGCAAAAACTCATACAAGAGCTCGAAAACAACTTTCACCTGAGGAATTTCAATCCGAGAAGGTGTCCTCATTGAAAACAGCTGTTGTTGTGGACTATGTGTCAGAATTGCGAATGGTCAAGGTTTCATCCATGCAAAACTTCAGAGAGGTAAATCAGACCATTCTATAGATATCAAAGTCAGTGTGCACCTTTCAAGAACTGCACATTGTCTTTGACAGTTATCTTGACCTATCTGTCAAAGAATGTGAGAGAATCAGACGAATGTCTACAAGTGGAATAACTGACCTTCCCTGCATCAAAAATTTGACACCTAAACCTGTGCAACTTATTAAATTCTGGTCATCAACATCAAACAAGATGGACTTGGAAATGTTAACTCGCCAAAACATTGCTGATACTTCAGTGAACACTGACCTTCCAATTATTGCAAGTGGAATGATTGTCAATGAGGAGTTGGTGCCTGCAGAGATATGTTCAAAAGGTACGGGCCATATTGTTCAAAAACGTAACAGCAAGTCGAAGGAAGCTGGCCTTCATGTTGTGCCACATGTTGAGATATTGTACTGTCAAATGACACAGATGGTAATACTGTGCTACTTAGATTTGTTGCAAGGTTCATAAGTCAAGGATTGTCAGAGTTATGGATACATTATGGAACAGGCGAGAAAAGACACTTAATCCTGCTTCATATTCTGTACAAGAAACTTGACCCAGAGATCCCCAGTGGCACATATTCTTACAGGTGATGGCACTATGAACAAAACTGGAACAAAGCTTGGAGGTTTAACTGCTGAACCTGTGAAGTATCTAAAAGGATTTGCTGAGACAGAAGAAGAATGTGACTTTAAAGACATAGAAAAATACATTGTGCATGTGTGGAAAATGAGTTCTGACTGTCACACATTAGACAATCTTTGGTACAGTATGTTCAAGAGATCAGTCCCGCTGAGTAACCTTCTATCCAGGCCATATTCTCTGCCTGAACATATTAAAAAAGTGTTCTACTTGATCAAAAGATGTGTAATTGTTTTGGATCATGCATATTTAGAGAAAGATCGGTGTGAATTTGATTGGGAAGCTATTGATGGTATGCTACAACCTACTAAATTTCTAAAGCCTCTACCCACGGAACTTACATGTTCAAGTACTTGTAAAACCTGTGCTATAAAAACATGTCCCTGTTAATATGCTCTTCTCAAAGGTTCAGCATTCTTCAAAAGTACCACGAGTGATTGCTGAAACAAACCAATAAAGTGAAATGAAAATGTGTCTAAAACAGAAGTGATAAACATTATATTTTTTTCATATTCAGATCATAAATGTTTGGTGTATACATAAAAGGATTAAAAACCATTATCATTTTTTTAATTTCTATATATGTCTCTCCTTCCTCAATTATAGCCACTATTTTGGAAAATGGCAGAACGGTTGCTCTGAGGAGTTATTTTTTGTCTCTATAAGACTACTTGACCACCAAAACCTATGCTTTAACACCAAAATGAAATATATAGGTCTCATGGTTCCTGAAATATTACATTATCACTGCAACACATCCGCCATTTTCAAAAATGCCATCCGTAATATTCAACCCAGATCAACAATGTCAGCCCAAGCTAAATTAGTTTTCTAATGATCCAAAAACTCAAATTAAAAATGAAAATCTCTGGACACATTTTTTTATAGAGGTATATCAGGGGGCCAGGATTATCAGTTGGTTGGCTGTTACATTCTGAGCTTGAACTCCCGCATTGCCATCCTTAGAAGCCTGTAACTGCTTTCCCTCTCTACCCTGAAAGTCAAGTTAGAAAGGGTTGTACCGGGCCCAGTTGCTATGCCATAGTAGGACAAACCCCAGGACACCAGTGGCAAACAACCTTAAGCACCTTGGTTGGGGCCTTGTAGCCCCTGTCTGCTTTTTGACCCTTCTGAATGGGGTCTGACAGAGATTGAACACCAGGCTGCTAATTACTTTTCTGTTTACTTAACGGGTCTCATGGGTTTTTGTAAAGGGTGCGTATTAACCATAATCCCTAGATACCACACTGGTTTAGAATATTTTCTCCCTCAAATATATTCTGGTAGCATATCTTTATTACAATCCAGAAATATTGCATCAAGTTTTGAAGTTTTGAATCTATAGCCAGACTCCCTTAAATATTCTTCAGTAATGCTGAATTTCCAGCTCACATTATCAGTTTCTGGGTATAGCTAGAGGGCCTCTTCATCAGCTTAGAGCCGAATCATGTAAAATCCACCAAATTAGGAATATTGGGGTCATCCTTAATCTTCCTAATAAGGGGCTCTAAACAAAGAGTGAGTAGTACAGGGACTAACGGGCAGCCCTTCCTGATGCCGCTCTCTGCACTCATGTTGCCACAGGCCTTGATTTTCAAAACCCTACTTGAACGCCCACTAAATGCAAAGAATGAAGTAACCTGGTAAACTTGTAGGAAAACCAATAATACACTCAAAAGCTAAGAAAGCAAAATAACAGAACCCACATCAGCAGAGTAGAAGCCTTCTCTGTGCCCATCTGTAAAAGAACCACAGGGTATTTGGTTGTTTTAGCATAATCAGTGACATTACAGTGAGTATTGGCAGCCAATAGGCAAACTAGAATAAATCCAGTGTGCTGCCCCTGTACTATACATCGGGCCAGGTGTTTTAGCATATTAACAAGGATTTACCCCAATGCTTTATAATCTGAAATAATAAGACTAATTGGCTGGTAGGATGTGCACCTGGTCTTGCCTGTATTTGGATTAGGGAATGTTAAAGAAGTTCCAGGCCTAGTGAGGCAGAGACTGTGAAATCCCTAAGAATGTTATTAAGAAGATTTGAGAGTTTTGGGACTAAGCTTTTCCCAAAGATCATGTATAGGTCATTTGTAAGGCCACCAGGGCCCACTGCTTTCCCACTGGGTGTCCCCCAAACACCTGTTCTGTTATTACTTGCATCTGCCCATTTGCATCTGATTCATTGATTATTTAGAAAACAAATCTTCCAGTGATCCAGTGTTCCGACTTAACCATTGTTTCCACTACCCTCAACATGTGTTCAGCTAATAATTTTGCAATGACTTTAATATCAATATTTAATAGTGATATCAGGTGATATGCATCACAGCTCTCCCAAGGTGTGATAGTCTTATATAAAAGAGCTACCAACCAAAGGTTTTCTATCACCACTCCTTCTTCAGCATTTCCTAACTTCCTAAAATGTTTCAAGAGGTGTGGTTTAAATTGACTTAGATTTTTTTTCCTCTGTGAAATCATTTGGCCCTCATGACTTCTCACACTGAAGGTCAAAGAGTGAGGCCCTCATGTCATACTCCATAATGTTTCCTTTCAGTAACTCTCTATTTGGTTCACCATGACTGTGCAATGGGATTGCTCACCTTTCTTTGTGCCTCTGTAATCATAATACTACTGATAATAATTGGTGAAAGCGGTTTCTCAGTAATCATTCTTTCTGAAATCTCTCACTCCATAGATTATTCTATCTTTCATTGCCTTCTTGTCTAGCCATGCCAGAATTTGTACTGCTTTATTTCCAATTTTGTCATTATTTGTCTGGGAGTCTAGGCACTGGGTCTTCTTTTACATGATCTCATATTCTTCCTGTTTCAATACTAGCTGTCTTTGCAATGCAGAGAACAAACCCTCACTTGCTGTCATATCCCGCTGCATAACTTCATCCTCTAACATCCTGAAATTCTTCCCTCCCAATATATGTTTTCCCAATTTTATTGTAATAATCTGCCCTTGCTAAATTTTCTTTAATGCCCCACAAAACACTGTCAAAGACCACACTGCACCAACAGTTCATCTAAAATGTTGATCTGTCACTTCTGATATCTGTTTCTCAGTGGAAGGTCCTTGCAAATACAATGCTTTCATCCTCTATTCCTCCCATCTTATTTTTCCTTTGATTCAAATGGTTGACTGACAGAATATCGACCACAAAAATATAGATGTAAAAAAGATTGAGGTAAAAATATTGAATGCAAAAATATTGACTCCCTATACTTAAACAGGTAAGCATAAAAATATCAACAAAAAATATAGTTTACAATAATATAGTTGTATTAAATATCCAATTTAAAATATATATAATTTAAAATATTTAAAAACATAAATTAAATACTAACTTTACTTTATAAAAAAATATATTTAAAGGTATACTTGAACAAATACAACAAATAAACGTATTTTAAAAAATGTAAACACATATATATATGTGGCGGTAGCCAGTAGGTAGTTATAGTTAGGACCTAGTTTCCATAGGAAAAGCGTTTTTTGATTTGCCAATATCTTTGGCGCCGTTTGAAGAATCTTCGCTAAATTTCCAAAAAAAAGGTTCACTCAGGTCAGCTCCTGTCTTGAAAGTTTCGGGGTGAATCGTTAAGCGGGGCAGAGAAAAAAGGGAGGTCCCAAAACGCGTTTTCCCCATTTTAATTTCCATAGGAAACTTTAGACACGGCTACAAGCTCGAACTGCTGAACGGAATTACACCAAATTTGGCAAAAAGGTAGCTCTTGGTTCAGAAAGCGCCCTTATTTTAAAAATGGTGTAAATCCATTCAGTAGTTCCTGAGAAATTAAAAAAAGAAAAATATCAATATCTGAGCACCGAGGAGGAGTCGCGACTCCTCCCGAGCACAAGCTGACTTCTGATTGGCTGCCAACACTCCAAACCGGAATGTGCTGGCAGCCATCTTGTGACTCGGTAACCGAGTCACAAGAAATCAGTAGAAAAAAGGATAAAAAAAAGAAAACGGGGCAGGGTAGAAACACCCTGACCTCCTAGGCCTGCTCAGGGGGTCCCGCAAGGACGATGAGGTCCTCTTGTGTCCTGAGGACCTCAGGATACAAGTGAACTTCATCCCCCAAGCAGCAGTGCACCAGGAGCCAAATTTTTAGAGTGGTGCAAAAAGGGGCATGGCCTCGGACCACCTCTCAGTAATCCCACTGTATGGGGCATACTGGAGGTACCTGGTGGGCTAGTTGGCCCCCAGGGACCCTCATGAGGAAATGGGACTTCATCCCCCAACCAAGAGCATGCCAGGAGGCACGTTTGCAGAGTGGAGGAGAAAGGGGGCATGGCCTGTGTCCACCTCTCAGCAATCCCACTGTGTGGGGCTTACTGGAAGTAAGAGGTAGGCTAGTTGGCCCCTAAGGACCCCCAGCAGCAAAAGGGACTTAAATCCCCATCCAAGAGCGCGCCAGGGAGCGCGTTTGCAGAGTGGTGGGCAAAGGGGGCGTGGTCTGTTATGAGAACTTAACAATCCTGCTGTGTGGTACTTACTGGAGGTAGTAGGAGGTAGTTAGCCCCCAAGGATGTCCTTGGGGGCTAACTACCCCTCTTATTACCTCCAGTAAGTCCAACACAGTAGGATTGCTAAGACGTCTTCGGAGGACACGTCCCCTTTCTCCACCACTCTGCAAATGCACCTCCAGGCAGACTACGGGATGTGGGATGAAGTCCACTTTACTCCTAAGGGACTTTGGGGGCCAAGAAGCCCTCCTGGTACCTCCTGTAAGTTCTACGTAGCGTAATTCCTAAGTGCTGGTCAGAGGCCTATCCCCCTTTCTCCACCACTCTGCAAACGCGACTACTAGTGAAAGAAGCATTCGCAATGTAATAGGTTTTGTATTTGCGAGAGTTAGAGCTATTGGCGTTGTAAATGTAAAAGTTTTTTACTAATGTTTTTTAGTGTAGAGTGGATGTACGTTGTGTGTAGTGGAATTATGTGGTATGTTGTGCAGTGAAATTATGTGGACAGAAAGTATGTGGTATTTAGTGTATAGGAATTATGTAGAGTGGGATTATGTGTTTTGGATAGTAATTATGTGGTATTGAAGTCTGTGTTGTGGAGTGGTAACATCAGGTTTAGTCTTCCTTGTTTCCACAGAAGCTAAAGTATAAACTAAAGAGACACAAAAAGAAGGAACCACTGAGGAGCACTTCTGGACCTAGTCAGAGGTATGAGCAGGGCACTGGAATTATGTGACTGTTCGGCTGCACCAATTGTCACATAATTAAACATTTTCCGCATTGGCCAAATATTCCATCATCTGCTGCCTAATCTGCAGATTTGAACAATAAAAGCCTTGTTTCTAGCTCAAACGGCTCAAATGTTCCCAAAAATGCAGCTTCACGTGTTACAGCGTGCTGGAAGGCCCTTTGCAAAGCTGGAATGGTCACGTGTTACTTATTGCTAAATGTGGGTGTTAAATTCGTACTAATGGTGCACGAACCTCTCTTCTTTCTGTGCCTCTCTTGCCTCTTTCTGCATTTCTCTGGCATCTTTCTGCACCTTTCTTCATCTTTCTGCACCTCACTGTCTTCTTTCTGCACTTCTCTTGCCCCTTTCTGCACCCCTCTTGCCTCTTTTTGCACCTCTGTTGGTTCTTTATGCACCCCTTTGCCTGTTTCTGCAACTCTCTTGCCTCTTTCTGTAGTTCTATTGCCTCCTTCTGCACCTCACTTACCTCTTTCTGCACTTCTATTGCCTCTTTCTGCACCTTTCTTGCCTCTTTCTGAACTTCACTCTCTTCTTTCTGTACCCCTCTTCCCTCTTTCTGCACCTCTCTTGTCTCTCTCTGCACGCCTGTTCCCTCTTTCTGCACCCCTTTTGCCTGCAACTCTCTTGCCTCTTTCTGCAGTTCTCTTGCCTCCTTCTGCACCTCACTTGCCTCTTTCTGTACTTCTATTGCCTCTTTCTGCACCTCTCTTGCTTCTTTCTGCACCCTGTTATCTCTTTCTGCACCCCTGTTTTCTCTTTCTGCACTCGTCTTCCCTCTTTCTGTACCTCGCTTGCTTTTTCTGCACTTTTCTCCCTTCTTTCTGTACCTCTCTTGCTTCTTTCTGCACCCTTCTTCCCTTTTTTGCATCCCTCTTGCCTCTTTCTGCTGTTCTCTTGTCTTTTTCTGCACCTCACTTACTTCTTTCTGCACTTCTCTTGCTTCTTTCTATGTCTCTGTTGCTTCTTTCAGCAATTCTCTTGTCTCTTTCTGCACTTCTCTTGCTTGTTTCTGCACCTCTCTTGCGTCTTTCTGTATCTCTGTTGCCTCTTTCTGCACCTCACTTGCTTCTTTCTGCACCCCTCTTGCCTATTTTTACACCCCTTTTTTCTCTTTCTGTACCTAACTTGCGTCTTTCTGCACCCCTGTTCCCTCTTTCTGTACTTTTCCTGCCTGTTTCTGCACTTCTCTTCCTCTTTCTGCATCCATTGCGCCTCTTTCAGCAGCTGTTGCTTATTTCTGCACTTCTCTTCCTTCTTTCTGCACCCCTCCTGCCTCTTTCTGTACTTGTCTTGCCTCTTTGTGCACCTCTCCTACCTTTTCCTGCACCCCTATTGCCTCTTTTTGCACCTCTGTTGGTTCTTTCTGCACTGCTCTTGCCTCTTTCTGCACCTTACTTGTCTCTTTCTCTACTTCTCTTCCTTCTTTCTGTACCCCTCCTGCCTCTTTCTGTACCGTTCTTGCCTCTTTGTGCTCCTCTCCTACCTCTTTGTGCACCCCTCTTGCCTCTTTTTGCACCTCTGTTGGTTCTTTCTGCACTGCTCTTGCTTCTTTCTGCACCTCACTTGCCTCTGTCTACAACTCTGTTGCTTCTTTCAGCAATTCTCTTGCCTCTTTCTTCACTTCTCTTGCTTGTTTCTGCACTTCTTTTGCGTCTTTATGCACCTCTGTTGCCTCTTTCTGCACCTCACTTGCTACTTTCTGCACCCCTCTTCCCTCTTTCTGCACATCTCTTGCCTCTTTTTGCACCATTGTTCCCTCTTTCTGCTTCTTTCAGCACTTCTCTTGCCTCTTTCTGCACCCTTCGTGCCTCTTTCAGCACCTCAGTTGCTTCTTTCTGCACTTCTCTTCCTTCTTTCTGCACCCCTCCTGCCTCTTTCTGTACCTCTCTTGCCAATTTGTGCATCTCTCCTACCTCTTTCTGCACCCCTCTTGCCTCTTTTTGCACCTCTGTTTGTTGTTTTAGCACCCATTTTGCCTGTTTCTGCAACTCTCTTGCCTCTTTCTGCAGTTCTCTTGCTACCTTCTGTACCTCACTTGCCTCTTTCTGCACTTCTATTGCCTCTTTCTGCATGTCTCTTGCCTCTTTCTGAACCTCACTCTCTTCTTTCTGCACCCATCTTCCCTCTTTCTGCACCTCTCTTGCCTCTGTCTGCACACCTGTTCCCTATTTCTGCACCCCTTTTGCCTGTTTTTGCAACTCTCTTGCCTCTTTCTGCAGTTCTCTTTCCTCCTTCTGTACATCACTTGCCTCTTTCTGCACCTCTCTTGCTCCTTTCTGCACCTCTCTTGCTTCTTTCTGCACCCTTCTTCCTTTTTTTGCATCCCTCTTGCCTCTTTCTGCTGTTTTCTTGCCATTTTCTGCACCTCTCTTGCCTCTTTCTGCACCTCACTTGCCTCTTTCTGCACTTTTCTTGCTCCTTTCTGCACCTCTCTTGCTTCTTTCTGCACCCTTCTTCCCTTTTTTGCATCCCTCTTGCCTCTTTCTGCTGTTTTCTTGCCATTTTCTGCACCTCTCTTGCCTCTTTCTGCACCTCATTTGCTTCTTTCTGCACCCCTGTTGTCTCTTTCTGCACTCGTCTTCCCTCTTTCTGTACCTTTCCTGCCTGTTTTTGCATCTCACTTGCCTCTTTCTGCACTTTTCTTGCTTCTTTCTACACCTCTGTTGCTTCTTTCAGCAATTCTCTTGCCTCTTTCTGCACTTCTTTTGCTTGTTTCTGCACCTCTGTTGCGTCTTTCTGCACCGCTTTTGCCTCTTTCTGCACCTAACTTGCTTCTTTCTGCACTCCTCTTGCCTATTTTTGCACCCCTTTTTTCTCTTTCTGCACCTCTGTTGCATCTTTCTGCACCCCTGTTCCCTCTTTCTGCACCTTTCCTGCCTGTTTCTGCACCTCTCTTGCCTCTTTCTGTACCTTTCCTGCCTGTTTCTGCACCTCTCTTGCGTCTTTCTGCACCCCGTTCCCTCTTTTTGCACCTCACTTGCTTCTTTCTGCACCTCTCTTGCCTCTTTCTGCACTTCACTTGCTTCTTTCTGCACTTCTCTTGCTTCTTTCCACACCTCTGTTGCTTCTTTCAGCAATTCTCTTGCCTCTTTCTGCACTTCTCTTGCATGTTTCTGCACCTCTCTTGCGTCTTTCTGCACCTCTGTTGCCTCTTTCTGCACCTCACTTGCTTCTTTCTGCTCCCCTCTTGCCTATTTTTGCACCCCTTTTTTCTCTTTCTGCATCTCTCTTGCGTCTTTCTGCACCCCTGTTCCCTCTTTCTGCACCTCTCTTGCCTCTGTCTGCACACATGTTCCCTCTTTCTGCACCCCTTTTGCCTGTTTCTGCAACTGTCTTGCCTATTTCTGCAGTTCTCTTGCCTCCTTCTGCACCTCACTAGTATCTTTTTGCACCCTTGTTCCCTTTCTGCACCTTTCCTGTTTCTGCACCTCTCTTGCCTCTTTCTGTACCTCTGTTGCTTCTTTCTGTACTTCTCTTGCTCTTTCTGCACCCTTCAGGCCTCTTTCAGCACCTCTGTTGCTTCTTTCTGCACTTCTCTTCCTTCTTTTTGCACCCCTCCTGCCTCTTTCTGTACTTGTCTTGCCTCTTTGTGCACCTCTCCTACTTAATTCTGCACCTCTCTTGTCTCTTTTTGCACCTCTTTTGGTTCTTTCTGCACTGCTATTGCTTCTTTATGCACCTCTTTTGCAAATTTCTGCATCCTCTTGCCTCTTTCTGTACCCCTCTTCCCTCTTTCTGCACCTCTCTTGCCTCTGTCTGCACACCTGTTCCCTCTTTCTGCACCCCTTTGCCTGTTTCTGCAACTCTCTTGCCTCTTTCTGCAGTTCTCTTGCCTCCTTCTGCACCTCACTTGCCTCTTTCTGCACTTCTATTGCCTATTTCTGCACCTCTCTTGCTTCTTTCTGTCACCCTGTTGTCTCTTTCTGCACCACTGTTTTCTCTTTCTGCACTCGTCTTCCCTCTTTCTGCACCTCTCTTGCTTCTTTCTGCACTTCTCTTGCTTCTTTCTGCACCCTTCTTCCCTTTTTTTCATCCATCTTGCCTCTTTCTGCCTCTTTCTGCTGTTTTCTTGCCATTTTCTGCACCTCTCTTGCCTCTTTCTGCACCTCACTTGCCTCATTCTGCACTTCTCTTGCTACTTTCCACACCTCTGTTGCTTCTTTCAGCAATTCTCTTGCCTCTTTCTGCACTTCTCTTGCTTGTTTCTGCACCTCTCTTGCGTCTTTTCTGCACCTCTTTTGCCTCTTTCTGTACCTCACTTGCTTCTTTCTGCACCCTCTTGACTCTTTTTGCACCCCTCTTTTCTCTTTCTGCACCTCTCTTGCGTCTGTTCTGCACCCCTGTTCCCTCTTTCTGCACCTTTCCTGCCTGTTTCTGCACCTTTCTTGCCTCTTTCTGTACCTCTGTTGCTTCTTTCTGCACTTCTATTCCTTCTTTCTGCACCCCTCCTGGCTCTTTCTGTACTTGTCTTGCCTCTTTGTGCACATCTCCTACTTTTTCTGCACCCCTCTTGCCTCTTTTTGCACTTCTATTGCCTTTTTCTGCACCTCTCTTGCTTCTTTATGCACCTCACTTGCCTCTTTCAGCACCTCTCTTGCTTTTTTCTGCAGATCTCTTGCCCCTTTCTGCACCTCACTTGCCTCTTTCAGCACCTCTGTTGCTTTTTTCTGCAGATCTCTTGCCCTATTCTGCACCTCACTTGCCTCTTTCTACACTTCACTTGCTTCTTTCTGCACCTCTCTTGCCTCTTTCGGCACCTCTGTTGCTTCTTTCTGTATTTCTCTTTTCCTCTTTCTGCACCTCTGACTTAGAGGTAGTTTAAATCCTGCTGCCCTATTATGTACTAGGGCCTTACAGGAGAGGTCATGCCAATTACAGGGGTACCCCAACCCATGGTGTACCCTAGTGTATGTAGGTGTTTTCACTGTATTCTTAAGTGTCTTTCAGCATAGCACTGGCTCCGGGCCTGGTTAGTCAGTTACCACCAGTACCAGTCAGCAAAAAGTTGGGGGCACAGGATGACTTTGCAACAAGGCCTCTTTTTGCACCTCTGTTGGTTCTTTTGCATATCTCTTGCTTCTTTCTGCACTTTTCTTCGTCTTTCTGGACTTCTGTTGCCTCTTTCTGCATTTTTCTTGCTTCTTTCTGCGCCTTTCTTCCTCTTACTGCACATGTCCTACCTCTGTAGGCATAGTTAGAAATTAGCATTTAAAAAACCTTTGAAATTCACTGGGCCTCACAGCTCCAGCCCTGCCATAGCGAATGGCAATGTCCCGGGGTGGGCACCCTGGGACATTGCAGGAGCCGGCCCTGGGGGGTGGAGGTCCCCTGGGCCATCAAGGGCTCCAGGAGGGGGGCAGCGCAGCCCCTTCCCAAGTCTTTAAAGCCCTGGGGAGGTGGTGGTCCCCGGGGCCCAGGGATCCGCTACGGACCCCCACATTTTTAATCAGTATGTGCCCCGGGGACCACAGTATTTTCCCCCCACACATCATTTTATTTTTTAAACAGAGCCCCAGGGAGGTGGCGGTCCCTGGGGCAGCATGGGGGGGATTGGGACCCCCCACACATTTTTTTTTAAAGGAGGTGGTGGTTACCGGGGCTGCGGGGAGCCGCAGTGTCCCCCGCTTACAATTAAATAAGCCCCGGGGTTGTGGCGGTCCCCGGGGCTGTGGGGGCCCCCACGGGCCCACGCAAATTAATTGGTGAGTACCCCTGGGACCTGGCCCACCCAGGGGCTTTCAAAAACGAAGCGCGTTTTTTAAAATTTTCTCGGCCGGATTCGCAACCCCAGCGCAATTTGTCCGATTTTGTTTTTAAAAAGCTTTTTAGGCCCTGGGGTCCTTGTGGGACCCCTGAGCAGGCCTAGGGGTCAGGGTGTTTGTACCCTGCCCCCATTTCTTGTTTTTAACCTCTTTTTCACTGTTTTCTTGTGACTCGGTTGTGACTCGGTTCTACCGAGTCACAAGATGGCTGCCAACACTTCCTGGTTTGGAGTGTTGGCAGCCAATCAGAGTGAAGCTCGTGCCCGGGAGGAGTCGCGAACCCTCCTCGGTGCTCAGATATCGATATTTTTCTTTTTCTAATTTCTCAGGAACTACTGAACGGATTTACACCATTTAAAAAAAGGGCTCTTTCTGAACCAAGGGCTATCTTTTTGCCAAATTTGGTGTAATTCCGTTCAACAGTTCGGGCTGTAGCTTTGTGTTTTGGGACCCCCCTTTTTTCTCGGCCCCCGCTTCACGAATCACCCCAAAACTTTCAAGACAGGAGCTGACCGGAGTGCCCCACTAGTTTTGAAAATTTCGCAAAGATTCGTCAAACGGCGCCAAAGATATTGGCAAAATAAAAACACTTTTTGAATAGAAACGAGGTCCTAACTGTAACTACCTACTTGCGACCGCCAGTAGGTAATATATATAATATATATATACATAATTATACATATATTAAAAAATAAACTAATATTTTAATTAATAATATAATTTAAAAATTCTTAAATAGCATAATATTATCAAAATATATGTAAACATATTGCAATATACCAACAACATAAAATATTAAAAAGGGATTCAATTTAATTTAAAATAACAATTAAACAACACACATATTTTACAATTTAAAATTAAGTTGCAAACAAAAATATTGGAAATTATAATTGTATTATTATTATGATAAATCAAAAACATAATTATATAAATTGCAACATAAAATAAATAATTACAAATTAAAATAAATATATATACATTTCCCACCGCATTGAAAAGAAAAATAAATTCTACTAAATAAATATAAACATAATTACTCCCACCTAAAACAACACAACAGTAACAAAATATTTTACACCACACAAAAATAAGATTTACTATTCTAACTACAATAGCTATACAATTACATAAAATATGACATTACAAAGGACTACAATTTACTATTCCCACGACACTTAACACAACAAGTGCAGCAGTAGGGAAAGTGTTGGATTGTGGCGGGGTAAAATTTACATTCCCACTCCAGTCAGTGCAACAGTAGGGAAAGCGCTGGATTACGGAGTGGTAACATTTACTATTCCCATCTCCATTCAGTGTAATTGTAGGGAAAGCATTGCATTGTGGAGGGGTAAAATTGACTATTTTTACTCCAGTCAGTACAACAGTAGGGAAAGCATTGGATTGCGAAGGGGTACAATTTACTATTCCCGCTCCAGTCAGTACAATAGTAGGGAAAGCGTTGGATTGCGGAGGGGTAAAATTTACTATTCCCACTCCAGACAGTTCAACATTAAAAACAAACAAAATATCTTCAACAAAGTAAAAAAACTTTAAAAACAAAGTAAATAAAAAAATATATAAATATGTTGAAAAAAATATATATTTAAATTGTTTAAAAAATAAAAACATATAATGTTAAATACATAGCAGAAATAACTACAAATATTATTATAAATAAAACACAAAAATGATTTTCATTCAAATAAATATTTTTATTTAGAATTTATTTATTAACGAAATCATTAATTCTCACATTTTTTTTTAACTTACTTCCCACCCTGTAACACCACAAAAGTCACAACCTGCACCTAAAAATTATTTACACTATTAATATAAATATTCATCAACAAATTAATTTTAATTAATTAAATATTCATTATTAAATAATTATGATTAATGTACTTCCCACAATATACCCCACAAAACACACAACACAAATCATTATTAAATTAATAATTATTATAAATTAAAAAAAATATTAATTGCTTAAAATTGAGATAATTCCCACCCCATACCCCTACAAAACCCAGAACCCAAATTTAAAATAAAAATTATTTGCACAATTAACATAATTAATTATCAATTAAACAAATATTATGAATTAAAAACCAAATTATAATTCATTAAAATTAATTATCTTCCCACCCTTACTTCCCACCTTTACCCCTATAATCCCAACAAATAGCACCTAAAATTGAACTTTAAAAACATTCATTACACAATTAAAATTAATTTTGATTTTATTTAACAACTAAATATAAATTAAGTAAAACTACTTTACTCCCCACCCTTTACCCGTATAAACCCAAAACCCACACCCCCAAAAATGTAATGAAACAATTAACAAAATTAATTATTAGTTAATTAATATTAATTATCAACTAATTATTAATGAATTAAAATAAATGATTTCCCACCCTTTGCCCCTATTAACCCCACAACCAGCACCTAAAAAATGCACAATTACCATTATGAATTATCAATTAAATAATTAATAATAATTGACAACTAATTATTCAATAATTAAAAATAAATTACTTCCCTCTCTTCCCCCTATTAACCCACAACCCACACCTAAAAACTACATAGTTACCATAATTAATTATCAATTAATTAATTAATATTAATTAACAACTAATTATTCATTAATTACAAATAAATTACTTCCACCTTTTACCCGTATAAACCCCACAACCTACACATAAAATGTACCCCAAAAAATTAAATGCACAATTAACACTATTAAATATCAATTAAATCAATATTATTAAATAAAAAAATCATTAATTTGGTATAATTAAATTACTTCCCACCCTATTCCCCTATAAACCCACAACCCGCTACGGCACTAAAAGACGCAAAATTTAATTAAATTAAATGTAATAACTACTAGAAATTTATAACATATATTAAAAAACATAAAAAATACTTATATACAAAATTTACATGACATACATTTAAAATATATACTAAAATACATAACACAAATTAAAAAAATGATATTTTAAACAACTATGGGGCCGATTATGATGGCGGGCGGACTTTGTCCGCCCGCCATCGCCCCGGTAAATGGGACTGCCCGCTATGTGTGCGGCGGTCCCGCACATGTGATTAGGATGCCACCGCCACCGTGGCGGTGGCATCCCCCATTTCCAGCATTGTGGTGGGCGGTGCTCACAACACCGCCTGCCACAGTGCTGGAAATGCATGTTGTGCATCTGCATGCACAACGTGACAGGCACCGCGCGGTGCCTGCCACCTTGTGCATGCAGATCCCCCATGTGCAGCCCCCACCCCCCCAACACCCTGGGGGCCCGCAACGGGCCCCCAACAGCAAAGATCGCGAGCCTTTCCATGGCGGCGACGCCACCATGGAAAGGCTCATCTCCGCCGGCATCATAATATGGATGGCGGTGTCTTGCAGACACCGCCACCATATTAAACCCTTTCCGCCCGGTCGACTGTTCGGCCGGGCGGAAAACATGCGACGGTCTTACCGCTCTGCCGGGCTCCCCTCCGCCATGGTAATATGGCGGGGGAATTTGTTGGCGGACGGGCGATTATGGCGGGCGGATCGCCACCGCCATGCGGGCGGTGGCGATCCACCCGACATCGTAATCGACCCCTATATTTTTTCAAACGATATTAATGACTTCTATATTTTTGAAATCGATATTACTTACCTTCAATTCGATACTCTGGACAGCGATATTCTTGCACTCAATATTTCCATTCCACGATATTTCCAACTCAATATTTATGTAGTTCGATTTTTTGCCTCATTATTCTGTCTCATTACCGATTCAAATGGACATCACCAAAAGGAATTTCAATTGAGGTAGAATTTATGTTTCCATACATATGTTAGTTACTGTCCCTGTAAAATCATAGCAAACCTTGAATATGACACATCCCCCCCGTTTCTTGTGCACTGAACAAGTATTACTCACAGGGCAATATCAACTTCCTTTAAACTTGAGAGTCCCTCATTAACACCAGATTTGGAGGATCTCAGGTATTTTGCATTATCCATGATCAGGTTGCAGCCACCTCTTAGTATAATCACATCCGCAGGTGCTTCTGACATCAGGGATCCTATTTTATCAAGTACCCCATGTTGGAGTTTAGGAGAAAGGTAAGTACATAAATTGAACATATTTTCTTCATTTCAAGTTCCTTAGCCCACTGCATATCATACATGGTCATTTGCACAAGAACTATTCACCATGAAGTGAGTTGATCTCTTCAATATTATTGCCATTCCTCTTGAACAACTGGAAAAACCAGCATGTAGCAGCAGTTTATATTTGCCTTCGCCAATAAACTCTATAAGTGCTTCTCCTGTGGTAATACCATGCCTGGCTAATGCCATAGCAAACTCTTTTACACTACTCATCTCTTTATTTACTTTGCTAATCAGTTAACATTACAGGTACCTATCTTGTTGTGTGACCTATTTTGAGAATAGGAAATTAAAATTGGAAATCCAACAGCCAAGCAACCAAGGTTAATGCCAATTCCTTAATGCATTGATTTGCCCTAAATACATCAGAGAAAAGGAAGTTGTCTCCTTTCATGACTCTAAAATTAAATTTTCCTCCAATACCACATAAGCATCCTTGTAAATACAACGTGTATATTTCATTTACTTCAAAACAAATTCTCCATTATAACTTGTGTTTTAGTATGAAAATTGTACAGTAGTAATAAAGTCACTAACCTGCTGGGTTCAGTCAAAAGTTTCAATATTTAATAAGCAGAATGATACCAAAACGTCAAAAATCCAATAAGGGGACTCAGAGTTATGTGTGTTTTTAAGGATTTAAATGAAAAAGCATCAAGAATAAGTAAAGCGCTTATGATATTATATGGCCATGGTTAACCAAGACCTAGGCATGATTTGTGGCCGGCTGCAATGGAACGCTGGTCTAATACACCAAATAGGTTCATCCCAGTCAGAGATTTCACCTTTGTGGACATGAAATGGAAGGTGAACTCCTCAAGATGGGCAGGCTGTATCCATCAAGAGTAGTTACACGAGCTTGGGTAACCATGGGATGAGGTCCTGCTGAAGATGTTGGTTTGGATGGGAAAAGCTCACAGTGGAAAATTCAAATTTCATGCCCAAAAAGTCCTCTCATTGGCCAAATACTTTTATGCCTTTACATGGTCAAGATTTATGCATTCAGATTTTTTTTTCGAGCTGAGAATCCCCCAGCAGGACAAGGTTGCAGGCTGTATATGACGATGAGTTCAATGAAGCTGGATACCTTCTTTGCAAGGGCCATTGAAACTGATTTACTACAGTGTAGAAGCTCCAAGTGAGAGAAACCTATTTCTTAAGCCTAGTGAAGTAAATCCTTGGGCGGGCTGCCTTGGGTGGTCGGTCCTGGTTCTACAGAGTTCTGGAAGTTCAAACAGTTTCAATCCCATACTTTTCAGAGGTGTTGGAGACATCTAGTTAGGGAGACCCTTCATGTTTCCTCACAGATCTCAAAGAACAGAAGCATTCTATCTTCTGTTCTTCTGCAGGTCCAGAAAGTGTTTTGAGGAGGAGGCCCTGAGGTGTCACATTTATGCTTGGCACCAGTTAGTGGGTGAAGATGACTCCTGTATCCTTTCTGATCAAGGGGGTAAATGTTTCCAGTCTCAACCCTGGTGCAGGGCCCATATGTCCACCCAAATGTGTTACCAGGGTAATGAACAGTCACCTCCTCTGCAGTCACTCAAAACTGTTTCCAGAGGTAGTTCTACGCCCACTAGCTTTGGAGCTAGCCTCAGTAGGGGACAAATGCCTGTCTTCTCCAGGTGTCATCTGGAAGAATCCCTCCCCCTCCACAGCCAGGCCTTTGTTCCAGCTCAGGGAGCAGTTGTTATACTTCTTTAAGTCTTTAAGATCAAGCACTTGCTGCACAGCTACAAGAAGCTTTGGGCAGGGTAAAGGTAACTTTCTAAAAGTTACTTTTCATAAATATTTATTAAAAATCCAACTTCAATCCAAACCCAAGATGCAAAATTAATATTTCAATCTGTACTCATATTTCTCATAGGACAGCAAGAGCCTTCCACAGTGAAAATATGGACTTTGTCACTATGGGGATATGGTGCCATAAAATGTTTACATATTCCATTTTTAAATGCCTTGCATTCTACCTTGTGGGCTGCAAGGCCTACATAGAGGTGACATATTAATATTGAAAAGGTATGTTTTTCTCCAGTTGAAACAGTCATTTTGACAGTTCGAGCTGCAGGATTGAACGTCAGCAGTCATGCTACACTGGTTGCGCTAAAGCCATGTTTTCCCTGTCACACTAGTGCAGAGGTCTGCAAACTTTTGCTTTGAGCCTCCCATAAGAAAAATGTTTTGAAGTTGCTCCACCACTAAATTTTATGGTAAGGATTGGGTAAGCAGGAGGGGCAGGGCTAAGCATAATGGGTGGGACGTATGATGTCATTTCAGGTGTATTTTTACTGTAGCATATAATCTGCACTAAATGTGAAATCTACAAAGCACCAAAAGCATCAACAAAAACAGGAACTGATCCTAAAATTGTGGTTTTGTAAGCCGCTCACACTCTCAGGTCCCAATGCAGCTGCACCAGCAGCAGTAATGATAACTGCAGGCCGAGTAGAATGCTATTTCTTCTGCCTCTCTCTTCCTTTCCCCATCATTTCTCATCACCACTCTGACGTTAAAAAAGGCTGCCTGTCCCTTTCAGATGAAAAATGAGCTCCCACGTTTTGTCTTCCTTTTTGCAGTAAGGGTGCCCTCAGCCCTAATGCTAGAATGGAGAATAAGTCCCCATTGCCCCTTTTTTAAAGTAAGACCATCATAATTGTGAAGCAGTGGGCCCCTCAGACTATTGGGCCCTAGTGCAACTTTACCTGCTTCACTTATGATAGCTAATGCTTGGCAAAGTGGGCTCTCTTATGTGCTCTTTATTAAAAACATGGGCTACTATCTTGCCACATGGCGCTCTCTGCCATCACTCTGAGGCTCAAACTATGGGGTCTCCTCTGCTTCAATTTTCCCCTCCCGCTGGTTATTGCTATGAGGCCCCAAGCAACACTGGCAAAGCAGGTGTGCATGGGGCCCTAATTCAATAAGGGAAGGATAGTAACACAATCATGACTAGTGTTTAATTTGCTCCTCATACTGCTGGGCCCTTGTGCCACCACACCTGCAGCACAAATGATGCCTTCAGCCCTGCAAAGCTTGCTGTGTGCTCTCCCCACTCCGTCAGGCCATCAGTCATATGCCTGAGACCCAAAACAGACTTTCTGCCCCTTTGTGTAACATAAAAACGAGCAAGGTTAAACTGGGCTCCAATGCTATCAAGCAAATGGTCCCCCTCTATGTTTTTTTTGGTAGTGAAACAGCTACAATTTGGTTTCAATTGACACTCACAGCCCTTTTCCTAATACATGCTACACTAATGGTAGTGATGACTCTTTTAAAAAATAAAATGAGCTCCCATATGTCACCCCCTTCCCTCTGGGCAGCTCCTCGAGGAAGCTATCTGTCCATTTGTAAACAAAAAAACTTGAACCCCTACATAGCACCCTCCTCTTCTGAGCTGTCTCCTCAACACTATCCATGGATCTCACTCCTTTCTTCTTTCTCTTGGCCGATTACTTTGAGGCCCTGGGATTCAGAGAATCAGGGCTTTACATTTGACTGCGACCCGACTGGCCTCCTTCCGCCCACCCCCAGGACTCACCTTTTAAAAAACACAACTGTGCTTGAAAGGTTAATGCTGACATTGAGGTGCTACTGCCTTAAAGTGAAAGGCAGCAGAAGGTGGAAGAGCGACAGAGAGCTAAAGAAGAAACAAGAATTCTCACTAGGCCTTAATTGATAGAGTCACTTAATGCTTTATGGTGGTATGCATTTTTTTAAAAAGAGGCAATGTAAAGGTGTTATAATTCTGGAGTGCGTCCTTTTAATGAACATATATAAAAAACTTTGCACTACATGCAGCCTCATTACTTATTACTAAAATATATATCTTGAAAGCACTTGTTTTAAGTTAATGTATACTACATTTTGTGGCAGCCAAGCTCTCTCTGTGTACAATACTAATTTAAATAAACACTTACATAGTCACAGTGCTTTCTGTCACAAGATGGGTGCTCGTAGCGCTATGAATATATACCACTGTTCCCTACTGCACCAACTAGGATTAGCCAACTAAGGTTTCATAACTTAAAAAAGTAAATTTCCCACTGATTAGTTTAATTTGCATTTATTTTTAATTTAAGCTGTGAGCGCTTTATTGTATATGCAATTACCTAAAGGTTAGTAACAAAATACTTCACATAATATTTGGTTCTTTTTAGCCGCGTCTTTGATAGCACCACTGCACTCACTGACCCTGTCCAATGGCACTTAGGATTATATATCCCACACTTTTTATGAACTTCAAGGGCTGCATCTAAATAAAGACACCCTGGAAACACCAAATAAACAATGTCACACTTCCAGGCCGTCTTCATTTGCAAGTACTGCAGAGGCATTTGGGCTCCCTGGGAATTCAGCCACAGACCCCTAGGGGGAAGTGGGGGGTACACTACAGTTTAAAGACCTCTGCACTAGTAGATGGCATAATTAGTACTGGAGTCCATAGGTGACATTTAACTTTCCATGCCATGGTTTAAAGTTTTCACACCATATTCTGTGGCTGTATAGCCTTATAACACACACACTTGTTTTTGCAATGTAAATGTTGCACATTATATTAAAATACATTTACAAGCATATAAGACACCAAATCCCTCTGTGGTTGGGCCAAAAAGTCAATTCCATTTAAGAACCTCTGACTACAGGTTACATTCCACAAGCTCCTCCTATACTTATTTTCCAGAGTTAGGTCTTTACTTGCCTGGCCCGGCTCATAATTTGGACTTCACAGTGGCCAATCTCTTTTCACTTAATTTATTTTTCTTTCCACTTCCTTCCTGATCATTGCTTGTTCTCTGTAATTATTGACCCCACCCCCCCTCACTCAATAGGAAGTGAAAGATTCTAGCTGGCAACTCCAGAGCATCACACATTTAGCTCTGGAATGGGGACTAATATGTGGGTCCAACACCACATATATGGCCTAATTTGATGGATGGACAGAGTGCCATCTGTATTCCAAGGTGACAGAGGACATTACTTCCACCATCCTGAAGGTATACCATCCATTCAATTTAGAGATGACTGCCTGCCCTGCATTATCTCTGAGCATTGAAAGAATCTCCTGTCACAGTGTACAAAAGGGTGTGTGGCCATATGCTGTTGGTTTTGACAGCCGTCCACTTGCCTTTTATCATGTTTTGTTTTTCGGAAACAAACTCCCAAAGCTGAAGTTTGTTTCTGAAAAACAAAAAAGTAATGATGCCCACCCAGGGAGTGTGGGATCATTAATGTTTCTTCTGTGCCTCAGCTCCAGGCTTTTTCTGTTGGTGAGGGGCAGTAAAAAAAACATTACATTATCCACCCTAATTAGGGTTGGCAGTGGGCAGTATAATGTCCTTCCTCCAATTGCCACTATTTCCCTTTGGGGCATCTTAGCAAGTTTTCAGTTGAGCGAGCCAACAGAGGCTCCAATGATGGAAAGCTGACAATTCCTAATTCTGGTTTCATTTCCATGCACATTTGGTTTTACCGACTGTATCCCACACCTGGGATATAGCTACACTTGATTCTTCGTGGGGTCCATTGTACATACTTCTGGGGTTTGACACCCTGAACTTTATGATCGAGGTCCCTAACATCTCCCATCCCATCCCCTCCACTTTTCTCCCTTCAAATCCAATAATGTAACTGAAACACACCAGCCTTCCCATACGCCCGAAGGCAGAGGGGAAAATATTTTTCTTAGTTATGTAATTATTGTGTTAAGTCAGGCCTGAATACACGCTGGAGCAGAAAATGTGTCCTTAGCATGAGTTTGGGAATAACAGCAATTGTTGATAGGATACAGAGACAGAAGTACAAATATCTAGTTGCAAATTACTGGTCACAAAGTATGGGCCGTATTTTTGAAAGCTGCAAATATTTTTAAGAGCTAACCTATCCACTAATAGGTGGTTTCCTAAAACTTAGATTCATATGAGGTCGCAGTCCGAACTGCCTCCCGAATATTAATGAAGTAGGACACAAAATGCATATATGAATGGAGGAGCTCTCAGAGATAGTGGGCTTCTGGGGGCAATAGACCACCATGTCTGTGATTGCTTTTAAATAAAGCAAACTTTTTTTAAAAGGCAACACAATTTCCCTAAAGGAAACGGGGCTATGTTAAAAAAAAGTATGTTTTTTAAAGTTCTTTTTAAATTTACAATGTGGAAGGGATCCCAAGTGGATCACTTTCCTTTTGCAAATGCATAACCACCACCTTTGAGGTGTTGGTAAATTTTGGAAATTTTGCAACTGGATTTAGATCGTAAAACATTGATATTTAAAATTACTGATCTGGTGTTTGGAAGGACCCATAATGCTTGTTTTTGATCCAGGGAAGACCTGGCTTGGCAGTTCGGACTGGACTGTTCTCATGAGGCACAGGGTCAAGACTGATTTGCATATGGCTGGGTCTGAACGGGGGTGGCGCAGTGAGCTAAAGAACGATGATGAATTCAACCCAGATCTGTGACTGGGGGTGAGTGTCTGAAAAGTTTCAGCGCTCCGTCCATCATCTCCTTGTGTTTGCTTTGGAAGGAACGTCCATCCAGAGTCCCATTTTAGGAGTCGGAAAAGCATTTACGATTCAAAAAATGTGATTCATATATAGGAAAAAGCATCTTAGTACATCTGACCCATAGTAACGTTCTTAGTTTCAAGGAAAAGAATTTCAGTGACTGTCAGCATGTCTGCAATACATTTCATCATATAGGTTTTCATACACATAATCACAAGAGGACTGCAGCAACATTTATCATTTTACAAAGAGATTTCTTTATAATATATGTTTTTTTCCCTAGGTACAGATTAGCACCTGCTCATCCATTTCCAGCAGCATTTGAAGATGTGTATGCTGCAGCAAAGTTTTTCCTACAGAAAGAAGTTGTTGATCAGTACAATGTTGACACAGGCAGAATATGTGTGTCTGGGGACAGTGCTGGTGGGAACTTGGCAGCAGCTGTGACACAACAGGTACAGTATTCCTGTTAGGTTTATACATATATTTTTCATGTAATAATTATTTTAAACGTTTTTGAACTCTGCTTTCTTTAATATGCCCAGGTGGTGCAAAAATTAAACACATGAAAAATAACAAAAGTGTTTTTCATCAGAGCTAGCTTCTCACAGTTCTTAAACCCCTTAAGGTGCTGAGTGTTAGTTTATTGGAGACAGTGTCTTAATGGAGACTTTGTTTACTCTTTCTAATTTATACATTGTTTAACCAACCTCACCACAATGAGAAAGATATTTGGTTGAGCAGAGATCATGAACAGTTGTCTAAATTATTTTTGCAAAAAATAATATTTTGTTTGAGATAAAGATGACTTCTCTCGCAAGTTTATTATTCTGGACGTCATGGTATCCACTCAGCTATCATCTTTACCTTCATTCTAATCTTTCCATAACAAACACATCAATGATCTACAAAAGTGTTGTCACAATAATAATAATGCTATTGGAAGGATAGAAATTGTTATCACTATAGTGTCTGCTATTGACAAGAAACTAACAACTGCATGGGGTATGTCTTAAAAAAAAAGCCCACTTAATCCTTACAAAATGTATTGATGGCGAGGAATAAGAAATGCAGTGTAATAGTGGGCACATGCAGATGGTGGAACCAAAAATGAAAGCTCCTTAGATTTAGTCAAAATAAGAGACAGGTCCTTGCCCCTGATACAGAACCATCCCTGAACTCTGTAAGATATACTGCTACAAAGAGGTGGTGCTTACCTAAAGATGGAGAACCCAAACACACAAACCTTCATTCAATCAATATATATGTGTTACTTTTTTCTTTACGTATATGAATTGGTTGTACTTTTTTTAGATGTATAATTTATCCTTTTCCTACTTGTATATAATGTTTAAATAATTATCACCCCACTATACCCTTCCTGCCAACTGTATTTTTCCTCAATATTTCCTCACGATGTATTCAGCTGCTTATTTCTCCCTTTCGCTTGGACTTTGAAATGTCTGTTCATTATATAAATAGCATGTTATAGCATTAAATACTTTTCTTACTCCTCCATCTCCAGTTCCCATGCATTACTGAGAATTGGCTCACATCTAACAAACCTAGAGTTACTGCAACTCTCAATACTGGTGCTTCCTTTTTCTTACACTGTGAGAAATGACCTAATTTTTGCCAATAACCCCCCCATTTTTTGCCTGCCTGCTCTTGCTGGGTTTAGGACTCTGCACTTTTCCTCAGCTAAACAGTACTAACGTGCAAGTGTGTGTTACCTAAAACGAACTGCACATTGGAACTACCTATTTGGCCCATTTGATTTCCTTATAATTACATTATAAATTGTTTTTAAGGTGCACCTATGGAGTGGAAAGCTAAATGTCATATGTGTGCTAAAGTGTGTATTTACATAACATGTGTATTTGTAAAGCACACGTTCACCCAGAAGAGTATCTTGGTGCTGAATAATATGTTTATTGTTACCCAACAGTGCTCATTGTATCAACCTCAGAAAGAAAGAAAGGCTGATTGGACCCACCGGGTTTTGAACCTGTGACCATGAGGTCAAACAGTGTATGCAATTGTCCAAAAAGCCACCAGACCTGGCTTATTTACATCACCCATGACCATGCCAAAAGCATATGTCTGCCAGAATCCCTACTGTGTACTGTGGTCTGGCTGCAGACTAAATGCACTGAAGTGACACATGGCAGGAAAAGCGCCTTTGCCATGTAAAAAGCCTATTTTGCATATTCATAATTAACCCCTAAATTGTGTCTTGTAATCTCACAAGGCAGAGTGCTTTTATAAAAAAAAAAAAAAATAGGACAAACTATATACTGTGATTAGTGTACCCTCAAAGTGAAAAAACACACAAAAGCATCTCTGCTGATCTTTTGCCTGAACAGGCTTAGATGGGATAACAATCTTTATTTCCAATCTCTGCAAAGGGATAGGTTAGAAGAAATTTAATGTTCAAATCAGATTTTTGATCATTTAAGTTGAAAAGTAACTTAGTAAAAATATACTTCAGGCTTCCGGATTTAAAACTGGCTTAAAAACAGTTCTGCCACGTATCACACCACGAAAGCTGGAATACATCCTTGGGTGGGAAAGTTAACAACTTTGGCTCAGAGGACAATAGCCTGCTTCTGAGCCCAACACAAGCAACTTAGGGGTCGATTCCGATCTCGGCCGGAGGCGCACCTAACACTATTCGTCCGGAAAAAAACCAAGCCGAATGCGTGTTTCCCGACCGATTCGAACAGTCGTCCGAACGAGCAAGTACGATGCGCATAACAGCACAGATTCCGAGCGAGCCGTACTTACCCATTCCAGCTCCTGTTCCCCGCCCGAGCCAGATCCGTAAACGCCGAATCGAGTCGCACGGAAGCAAATATACAGCACCTTCCGGCCGGACTAGTACGATGTGCCTTCTGTATGCGCCGAACCCGTCGCTACGTCCGGCACGTCAGAGCATCCGGGAGAGCTGTACATAAGCTCCGATTCGCGCCACAAGACGATCCACGGCTACGAGACGAACAAGCCAGCGACGAGTACGAGTCGAAGCCACAAGAAACCCGAACGAGACGACCCAACCATGAATCCCATCGCGCAGGTCCTACCAATACATCTATTACCGGGACCGGTACGGACGCGTACGGCGCAGACGGTAAGTCAAACACCCACAACACAAACAAATGACACGTACCCGACATATGTCACACACACATAGGGATGCAGAAATGACGTACACTAGCAACAGCAGAACCATAGGGGCGGGATGGCTATCACCAATGCCATACACACCCATAGGGGCCTGATGCCTACCACTACCACCACCCCTACACAGGGGGGCCTGGATGCCTGTCACTACTACCATCCCCACTCATAGGGGGATTGGATGCCTACCACTACCACCACCCCTACTCAGGGGGGCCTGGATGCTTACCACTACCACCACCCCTACTCATGGGGGCCTGGATGCCTACCACTACCACCACCCCTACTCATGGGGGCCTGGATGCCTACCACTACCACCACCCCTACTCATGGGGGCCTGGATGCCTGTCACTACTACCATCCCCACTCATAGGGGATGGATGCCTACCACTACCACCACCCCTACTCATGGGGGCCTGGATGCCTGTCACTACTACCATCCCCACTCATAGGGGGATGGATGCCTCACCACTAACACCACCCCTACTCATGGGGGCCTGGATGCCTACCACTACCACCACCCCTACTCATGTGGGCCTGGATGCCTGTCACTACTACCATCCCCACTCATAGGGGGATTGGATGCCTACCACTACCACCACCCCTACTCAGGGGGCCTGGATGCCTACCACTACCACCACCCCTACTCATGGGGGCCTGGATGCCTGTCACTACTACCATCCCCACTCACAGGGGATGGATGCCTACCACTAACACCACCC
>CAWUFW010025855.1:0-39548 GCA_963921515.1 Calotriton arnoldi | reverse complement strand
CTTCTTTTTGGCTGGTATTTCTCACTTTTGGTGTTTTCTATGCGCCCTGAGCATTGTATGGGTGCAAGCTCGGGACCTCTGAGGGCCGGCAGAATGAATTTCTAGCCATTGCTGGTTGACAACCCAAGTGACCCTTCAGAGTATGGAGCGATCAGACGCAGGGCTCAGTGAGCAAAACAACTGCAGAGAGGGCTCTCCCTAAAAGTTCCTTCTGGCACCCCTCTGATACCCTTGAGATTCACGCCTGTCGGGACCCGATGGTAGCAATGGCTGCATCGGAAGGCTTACAAATAATCGTACTGGCCATTAACTGCAACGATTGATCAATGTTGCGTCAAGGTGATGTGGAGGGTAATTTTTAAGGACATCTTGCTGGGGTTGATACTTTAAACTTCAAAAAACGTTTTCCCCGTCCCACGGCATGGCGGTGTGAACCCCTACCGTCCCTGGACTGAATAAGCAATCACCTTCTTATATGAAACCGCAATACTTCTAAAGGCTCTCAGCAGCAGCAGCTGCACAGACAGCAAGCAGCGTGCTCGCCTGCTCTTGGCTCCATCATGACCGGCACCGCCTTCCGTGAGTTCTGGAACCAGTCATCGCGGGATCACAATGTTGATTTATGGGTGGTGCGAGCAGTAATTCTACTGCTAACCCTGCTGCGCCACAGGCGGCAGCAGCGCATGAGATACTTCCTATTGAAATTCGACTGATTGGGTGCAAATTATTATTATTATATTGTACCACAAGCATGGCTCAGACAGCCAGGCGTCCAGCCTGCCGGAGCGGCGCACTGCCACACTCCACCTTTAAATTTCAATCGGCATTGGAATTAGCAGCGCTATGGCTTCACATCCGGGGGCAGGCGCTAATGCCTATAATACGTGACTTCACATTTCAGTGCGGTGATGCGGACCACCACACTGAAATGCGTTAGTCTAATGCCTGATGCGTGGTACTTGGCAGGGCTGAGTGATTAACATGTCATATTGGACATAGTACTTGATAGCTCACACTCCCATGATGATCCAAGCTTGATGGGCACACAAAACATTGTTGTTGAGGAACATCTGTGAGTGACCACTTCACAGATCACCCTCCTAGGCTTGCACACAGTCCCAGGGGATCATTGTGTTAACCCAGGTTATGTCCACACATGATCACTGCTTTCTTGGACTGTGTGTTAGAAAGTGCATAGTGTTAAGTCATTGTGAGTAAATCCACAGTATCTGTGTCTTGTACAACGCAGACACTTCATTGTTGATGTTTTCAATGAAATTTATCTGACACATCAGCTTGTATTTGCCATGTGAGTTGCTGTTGTGTCTTTGTGTCACAGGCATACATGGATGCTTGTCAAATCTAACTGTGCCACACATTCTAATATTTTTGAGTATGTGATAGTACATGTATGTCAGACATGACATCATGACAGTGTCCACACTGTGACAGTGGTGTGCATGGTGACATGCTGTCTGGATCTAGTGTCCCACCTATGTGGCATTACATGATCCAGGTCTATGTACCTTTCAACCATGTGCTAGTTGTGACAAACCTCTGTCTCTGATACTTTATTAGGTGTGTGTTGAGTATGTGATGTTTGTTCACATGGACAGTGACAGACACCAGTGAGTAGTCACAGTACAGAACTGTAATTGGTGCACAATCATGTTAATGTGACGTGTCTGGGAAGGGTCACATAGGTGTGCTCTATGTCTGGGCTCAACCTTACGCATCTGACTTCATTTTGTATTTATTTAATGTTGTATGTGTGTAATTGCATGTTTCTCACTACATTGGAAAGTGTCCTAAAATATGTTTTCACCTGTAACATAGGCACCGCAGGGCACCAGCTGTCCACAGACCCTTCCCGGACCTCCAGACCATGCAAGAACGGGATAGCATCAGGCGGTACCGCTTCACCAGACCACTCATTGTGGAGTTGACAGACCAGTTGGCCCCACATTTGCTACCTGGACGCCCATATCCCTTTGCGCTGACCCCCAAGGTGAAGATGATGGCGGACCTACATTTCTTTGCCACGGGATCCTTCCAGTATACTATGGCTACTGCTGGTGGGATGTCACAGACAATGTTTAGCCGTGCGCTTCGTGATTTTTGGAGGCGATGTTACATTTTCTGAGCCTGTACATCAAGTTCCCAACACCAGGACAGTTTGCCGACATCAAGAGTGACTTTTATGCTTTGGGCAGAATGCTACATATCATTGGCTCCATTGATGGTACACATTTGGCTTTGATCCCACCACAAGCCAATGAACAAACATACAGGAATCGTAAGCATTACCACTCCATAAATGCCCTGGTGGTATGTCTGCCTGACATGACGATCTCACATGTCTGTGCGTGTTTCCCGGGATCAGCACACTACGCCTACATTATGAGAAACAGTAGGATCCCACATATCTGAGCTGCAAAATGAACGTGCCTGGCTTGTTGGTGGGTAATGTTGTCTGTTTATGTTGTGTGTTGCTTGTATGTCAGGTTGTACCCTGTTTTCAGACACATGAAGTATTTTCTGTTTAAATTTAGGAGACTCTGGATACCCCAACATGCCGTGGTTGCTGACACCACTCAGGAACCCTGTCACCCCTGCTGAGTTTAGTTTTAATGAGGCACATGGGCGGACCAGGCGAGTGGTTGAGCGGACATTTGGGCTACTGAAAACCAGATTTCGCTGACTGGACCGTACAGGAGGAGCCCTCCAATATGCACCATCGAAGGTGTGTAAGATCATCATCTTGTGTTGCATGCTTCACAACCTGGCAGCGAGGAATGAGCTACCTCTTATCCAAGATGACGGGGACCAGCAGGGGAGGATCCAGGCCTGGGGCATGTTGCCAGTGATGAGGAGGAGGAGGAGGATGTTCGGAGACAGCTCATCAGCAACTTTTTCTCATGATTGTAAGTATGCAAAGATGAGTTGACAAAGCACTTTCTTTGCATGATGTGTGCCTGTTGTACAATATCTTTGTATACGTGTGGGTGCATGCTACTTAACATGATCCTTGGAGTTGTTTGGTGTCCCTTGAGTTAGTATGTTCACCAGTACAGTGTTGACATGACTCCTAGCTAGTGTTAACTTTTTAAAAATTTGAAGTATGAAATGTCTCTTGGAGATGTATGCAAATAATTTGGTGTTTGAACACTGTTCTATGTCTCTCCTTCACAGGGTCCTTTGGCTGGTGTATGGAGACATGTGACCTCCCAGACACACAATGCAGTTACAGATTGCAACTTTTCTTGGAATCAGGAATCTGTGCCACACACTCGATTCTGACAGTTTTCAAAAGTCTTGGTTAATTTGTGCTTATTGTCACAGTGTGATTTGATTTAATTTGTTGTGGAGGCAACATGTTGTGCCTGTGTAATAAACCTGTGCTCCACAATTAGGTGTGCCTCTGTCTGTATCCACACATCCAACATTCATTTACATACTGTATATGTGCCCTGATGTTCAGTTTATATGACAATGATTAGTGTTTGTGCATTGAAATGTTGTATCCAATCCAATCCAATCCAAAGACTTTATTCGGATAACAATGTATCCATAAAAGTGAAACACATACAAGAAATAAAATCACAATGGGACAATTAAATAACATATCAATTCATAATATAGCAGGCAATCAGTAAATAAGTTACATAGTTAAAACAAACACAGGAGCATAGTCAATATACATATTAAAAAGTAGCAAAATTGTAATATACTTCACGGGTCACACATCGATTTACGGGCCCCTATAGCTAATCGCAAGAAAGTACCAACACGCAGAATCAGTTAATCATTTTCCATTTGAAGTATGCGGTTAAGGGCGTCAGTTAACTTGATAGGTGACAGTTTTTTTAAAAAGGGATTAGCAGCCATTGAGCATATTTCATATAATTGTATCATTTTACAACAGTGGAGGCAATGAGGATCTATGCCATGTACTGGGGAGAGGATGTAGCCTTACGGTTAGAGCGGTTGACCTAGAAGCTGGGGAACCGGGTTCGAGTCTCGGCAAGGACGCTCAACATCCTGTGATTCTGAGCAAATCACTTAATCTCCCCGTGCCTAACAAAATTGAATGTGTACATCTATAACGAAACTGGTGCTCATGTAAAGCGCTCTGATACCTGATGTCTCGGGTCTAGTTTGCGCTATATAAAACTCTTTAAAAAAAAAATGTACTATGTGTGTTGTGTTGACCTTGTGTGTATCTCTCATATGGTTCAGGTTACACTTACTCACAAGACAATAGGTAAATTCATGTACTTTTTTCCAGCCTATTCCTTGTATTTTTGATCATCATTTCTATCTGAAAAACAATGTTTCATTCACGACAGAAGCAAGTATTGTGTGAATATAAATTTATTGCAGTGCATGTGTGAAATTTGACAAGAAAGGGATAGTGCTGTACAAATTTTGAAGTCCTAAGTTCACAGAGGAGTTGTTGGTGGTAGTGTCAGTAGATGACATTTTCAGAGCCAAGTCCACAGTCATTTGAGTCATTGATCCAACTTAGACCCTCCATCCCATGTGGGGGAGTTCAGTGACAGTCAACAAAGTGAACGCAAAGTGAACACAATGGAGGATATCAGGAGCAGGTTGTCACTTCCTGGGGGGGATGCATAGCCATCTGTCTCTCATTTGTCCTTCTTCGGACGACCCCTCCCACGCTTGGAGGGGGACCCTCAGGTGCAGGCTGCCGCGGTGCAGGGGACTCTCTGCCAGAGTCCTCATCCCTCCCTGTGGCAGTTGCAGATGCAGAAGCAACAGATGTAGTGGGCACACAGGGAGGTGTGGTCATGTTGTTGGCTATCTGCCGGTGGCAGGTGAGTATGTCTCTGTGCCCCGCAGTCAGATCATCTATTTTTGCAATGTGTGAGTCCTTTCTGGACATGTGTGAGTCCATTCTGGACATGTGGGAGTCCATTTTGGCATAATGGGCAGCCTGCTGCTGTTGCATGTCCTTGAGGATACCAACTACCTGGCCAAAGTCTCCGGTGCATTCTTGATATGCATTGAGAATGCATGCCATCTGTGGGTCAGCTTGTTCAGCAACACCAGCTGCCTGACGGGACCTCTCCCCGCGCCCCCTCCACCATCCCTACCCACACGAGCAGGACCTGTTGTTCCAGGCACAGACAACACTGAGCCTCCTTCATTGTTGACAGTGGTGTTGTTGTCCGCCAACTCCTGAGTGCCCTGTGATGCTGTCCTCTCTGTGTTGTGTTACCTTGGTGTGTCTGTGTTGGTAGTGGTCATCTGGGGGTTGACAGATGTTGTGGGAGTGGTCGCAGGGGTGCTGGTGTTACAGCTGCTGGTGCTGCATGCTGACCCACACCGGAGAGGCCAGGTTGTTCATCGTCATCCGATGAGGGCTGAGAGACATCCACACCGGAGAGCTCAGGGTCAACCGGACTCTGGGACTGGGATTCCTGTTCTGTTCCTGCAGTGTCCCCAGCAGGCCCTGTGGGTAGATGAGAGACACATTGTTTGTGGTGTTTTTGCACAGGTCATCGTATCATACACATTACATTTGCTATTGTACATTATGATGAGTGTAGGTACATTAAATAGTCCTCTATCGTCACAAACCCAGGCCTATTTTTTAAGAGAACATTGTGATTTTAACAAGAAGTGTTTTGCTGAGCATGTCCAGCTCTGTGCATGAATGGGCATGTTTTGTTTATATGACTGTACATAGACATTGGCTGTCAAGTGACACCCTGTGCATGACACAGGTGTGTTGGTATTTCCCACATCTGTGCTTTTACAATGATATACTTCCTCTTCCTCTTACGATGTGTTTCAAGATGTGTGCATGTGTTTATGGTATTTTGATGAATGTGTTCCTAGTTCTCATCTCATTGCACACATGTGAATAGCTGTCAGTCGCAAATAGTGTTACTGCTTTGCTTTGTGCCTGATCACATCATGTATATTGTCCTTGTCCTCCATGGATAGATGAGTTAACCAAGGCTGCTTTCTTGTTTTCTCAGGCTCAGAGTTGTGAGGTCCAGAGGTTTGTGTGCTTGTGTTATGCTGCTGGAAGTTGTACCCCTCCTCCCACCCAGACCAGCTTACTCCTCGTGGACAAAGTATCAATCACAGTGAGGGAGTGTAGTATGCTGACAACGCTGCATGATGTAGGAGGTGAATGCAACTCCCAACAATGCCTTGTGCACATGACACCATGCGACCGTGTCAGCCATCTTGCTGTGGCCCTTCCATTCACTGTCAGGTATCCATTGTCACTGATGAACAGGTTGCTTTGTGTGTGTGTAGTGATGTGTGCTATGACTGCAACTCACACCATATCCTGTCCTCCACACACCTTCCAATCCAGCCCAGGGAGCACACCTGGGACTATGCATTCCCAGACAGTGAGTGGAAATGTACTGTGAAGATGGCTGAGAGTGGGGACTGATGTGAGAAGACCAAGGCCTGGATGTGACTTGTGGCCAATTCATACATAAGGCCCCTGTGTCAGCCATCTTGCTAGTAGATTTCCTTTCACTCTCAGGGACTGCCTAGTCACAAGAGTGTTATTTGTTCTGGCTGAGAAGGTGTGTGTAGGGCAGGGCATGATGGTATTTGCAGTCACTGCTAATAATCCTCCTCCCACATAGCCCAACTACACCACCTGGTACTATGCTTTTCTCACAGTGAATGGAAATGTTCTGTCAAGATGTCTGACAGTGGGGCCTGGTGTTTGTTTGAGCACAACTCCCATCAGGGCCTTGTGCTCCCCACACCAGAGCCCAGTGTCAACAATCTAGCCAGTACTTTTCTACTCCCTGTGAGATGAGCATAGTTCAAGGTGGGCTTGTTGAGCCATGTGGGAGGAGGACTGTTGGCTGTGACTACGACTCCCA
This sequence comes from Calotriton arnoldi, assembly GCA_963921515.1. Classification (NCBI taxonomy): domain Eukaryota; kingdom Metazoa; phylum Chordata; class Amphibia; order Caudata; family Salamandridae; genus Calotriton; species Calotriton arnoldi. The sequence goes on along the minus strand of CAWUFW010025855.1, from coordinate 32,664 downwards.
TCATGCTTTTAGCTACACCCACCTTCCCAGCAATCCCAAGCTTCCTTCCTGTGACTCAACTTCCCTGTGAGTGAGTGAAACAGTGCTGGCAAGATGGCTGACAGTGGTGGCTGCTGTTTTGGACACAAAGCCTTGCTGTGTTTTTTGTAAGTTGGTACATGTCATGAAATAGTTACATATTACTCTGAGGTTGCAGGTATTTTGTTTGTCAAAGTGGCATACACATCACACGCTCATTTGCTTCATATTGTTATGGCTTTGCTAACAGTGATTTGTATCGCTGTGTCCTTGACAGTGATGTATGTGGCTGTGTATTTGCTGACAATATTGGCTAGTTGAGTATGAACTCACCAGGCTCTGGTACTCCTGATATTCCATGGATGCCCCCGGTGGAAGGATGGCCCGCACCTTCGCGTCACAGGAAGTGAAGTTCACAGGTGTTGCAGGAGGGCCACCGCCAGTCCGCTGACTCAATGCATGTTTTTTGGCAAGCAGCTTCTTGACCCTCCTTCGCACATCATAGTACCTGTTCCTGATATCGTCCATTGGGCGCAGGCAAGGTGCTTGAGCGTTCACCTTGTTGACAATCCTCTCTCACATCTTGTTTCTCTGGGACAGGGGGTCTGTTGGACCAAGTTGCCAAATAACTGTGGCTCTACTCTGAGGATTTCATCTACCATGACTTCCAACTCCTTCTCTGTGAACTTTGGATTCTTCTTTGGGGGCATGGTGATGGGTGGTGGTGGAGATGGATGTGTGGATGAGTGTGAAGGTAAGTGTGAGTGTGTATGAGTAAATGAGTGTGTGTTTGACAATGCTTGTGTGGACTTTTTCTGTCTGTTTCTATTGTATTTTGTTGAGCATAACCGAAACGTTCCGTTGACCGCACTAGATGCTTGTTCATGTATTGGCATGGTGGTCAGAGTCTGTCCCATTCACGCTAAGCTATATTGCAGCATTCGCGTACGAGTCAGTCGCATCGGGCTCTTTTCCGGTGGATTCGCTCGGACGGATTGATTTCCGTACACATCGGTCGTCCGTACTGTGCTCCGTGCGGGTCGCTTGTATTTGACACGCATTGCATAGTACTACGTCGGGTGGACAGCACATGTACATGTTGGTCGGAAGGCATTCCCGATCTGTGGCGTTGGGAAGGGTTTCCGAGCAAGATCGGAATCAGCCCCAAAGAGGTGAGTCTTCAACTCTTTCCTAAATTGGAGCTGCATAGAGGCAGTCCTGATGGAAACTGGGATGTTGTTCCAGATCCTGGGTACATAGATGGAAAAGTCTTGCTGGCTTGTGTTTTCTTTCTTTTTTACACTTCTTAGGGGCCGATTCCGATCTCGGTCGGAGGCGCACCCAATACTATTCGGTCGGGAAAAAAGCCATGCGAAAGCCAGTTTCCCGACCGATCCGTACAGTACACCGAACGAGCAAGTACGATGCGCACAACAGCAAAAATCCCGGCCGAGCCGTACTCACCCAAACCAGGTCCTGTTCTCCGACCGAGGCGAATCCGGAAACGCCGAATCGAGTCGCACGGAAGGGAAAATGCAGCCCCGTCCGGCCGAACAAGTACGATGCGCTTCCGTACGCGCCCGAACCCGTCGCTACGCACGGCACGTCAAAGCATCCGGGAGAGGCGCACATAAGCTCCGAATCGCGCCACAACACGATCCACGGCTACGAGGCGAACACAGCACCGACGGGGACGACGCGAGCGGCGAGGACGAAGCCAAGCGGCGAGGACGACGCGAAGCAACGAGAAGGACGAACGACACGAACCAACCATGAATCCCTTCGTCCCGATCATACCAATATTCTACATCTACTACCGGAACAGGCACGGACGCGTACGGCGCAGAAGGTAAGTCAGACACCAACCACAAAACACATACAACACGTACACGACACATCACACACATACACTGGGAATCTGAATATACTTACACCAGCAACAGCAGCACCATAGGGGCGGGATGCCCATCACCAATGCCACATATGCACACAGGGGCCTGAATGCGCGCCACCACCCCAACCCAGGGGGCTGGATGCCAACCACCACAACCACCCTCAACCAGGGGGCAGGATGCCTACCACTACTACCACCCTCAACCAGGGGGGCAGGATGCCTACCACTACTACCACCCTCAACCAGGGGGGCAGGATGCCTACCACTACTACCACCCTCACCCAGGGGGGCAGGATGCCCACCACTACTACCACCCTTAGCCAGGGGGGCTGGATGCCTACCACCACCCTCACCCAGGGGGGCAGGATGCCCACCACTACTACCACCCTTAGCCAGGGGGGCTGGATGCCTACCACCACCCTTAGCCAGGGGGCTGGATGCCCACCACTACTACCACCCTTAGCCAGGGGGCAGGATGCCTACCACTACTACCACCCTCACCCAGGGGGCAGGATGCCCACCACTACTACCACCCTTAGCCAGGGGGGCTGGATGCCTACCACCACCCTTAGCCAGGGGGGTGGATGCCCACCACTACTACCACCCTTAGCCAGGGGGCAGGATGCCCTACCACTACTACCACCCTCACCCAGGGGGGCAGGATGCCACCACTACTACCACCCTTAGCCAGGGGGCTGGATGCCTACCACCACCCTTAGCCAGGGGGCTGGATGCCCACCACTACTACCACCCTTAGCCAGGGGGCAGGATGCCTACCACTACTACCACCCTCACCCAGGGGGCAGGATGCCCACCACTACTACCACCCTTAGCCAGGGGGGCTGGATGCCTACCACCACCCTTAGCCAGGGGGCTGGATGCCTACCACTACTACCACCCCCACCCAGGGGGCAGGATGCCTACCACTACTACCACCCTCACCCAGGGGGGGCAGGATGCCCACCACTACTACCACCCTTAGCCAGGGGGCTGGATGCCTACCACTACTACCACCCTCAACCAGGGGGCAGGATGCCCACCACTACTACCACCCTTAGCCACGGGGGCTGGATGCCTACCACTACTACCACCCTCAACCAGGGGGGCAGGATGCCTACCACTACTACCACCCTTAGCCAGGGGGCAGGATGCCCACCACTACTACCACCCTTAGCCAGGGGGGCTGGATGCCTACCACCACCCTTAGCCAGGGGGCTGGATGCCTACCACCACCCTTAGCCAAGGGGGCTGGATGCCTACCACTACTACCACCCTCAACCAGGGGGGCAGGATGCCTACCACTACTACCACCCTCACCCAGGGGGGCAGGATGCCCACCACTACTACCACCCTTAGCCAGGGGGGCTGGATGCCTACCACCACCCTTAGCCAGGGGGCTGGATGCCCACCACTACTACCACCCTTAGCCAGGGGGCTGGATGCCTACCACTACTACCACCCTCAACCAGGGGGCAGGATGCCCACCACTACTACCACCCTTAGCCAGGGGGCTGGATGCCTACCACTACTACCACCCTCAACCAGGGGGGCAGGATGCCTACCACTACTACCACCCTTAGCCAGGGGGCAGGATGCCCACCACTACTACCACCCTTAGCCAGGGGGCTGGATGCCTACCACCACCCTTAGCCAGGGGGGCTGGATGCCTACCACTACTACCACCCCACCCAGGGGGCAGGATGCCTACCACTACTACCACCCTCACCCAGGGGGCAGGATGCCTACCACTACTACCACCCTCAACCAGGGGGCAGGATGCCTACCACTACTACCACCCTCACCCAGGGGGCAGGATGCCCACCACTACTACCACCCTTAGCCAGGGGCTGGATGCCTACCACTACTACCACCCTCAACCAGGGGGCAGGATGCCTACCACTACTACCACCCTTAGCCAGGGGGCAGGATGCCCACCACTACTACCACCCTTAGCCAGGGGGGCTGGATGCCTACCACCACCCTTAGCCAGGGGGGCTGGATGCCTACCACTACTACCACCCCCACCCAGGGGGCAGGATGCCTACCACTACTACCACCCTCACCCAGGGGGGCAGGATGCCTACCACTACTACCACCCTCAACCAGGGGGCAGGATGCCTACCACTACTACCACCCTCACCCAGGGGGGCAGGATGCCCACCACTACTACCACCCTTAGCCAGGGGGGCTGGATGCCTACCACCACCCTTAGCCAGGGGGCTGGATGCCCACCACTACTACCACCCTTAGCCAGGGGCTGGATGCCTACCACTACTACCACCCTCAACCAGGGGGCAGGATGCCCACCACTACTACCACCCTTAGCCAGGGGGCTGGATGCCTACCACTACTACCACCCTCAACCAGGGGGGCAGGATGCCTACCACTACTACCACCCTCAACCAGGGGGGCAGGATGCCTACCACTACTACCACCCTCACCCAGGGGGGCAGGATGCCCACCACTACTACCACCCTTAGCCAGGGGGGCTGGATGCCTACCACCACCCTTAGCCAGGGGGCTGGATGCCCACCACTACTACCACCCTTAGCCAGGGGGCTGGATGCCTACCACCACCCTTAGCCAGGGGGGCTGGATGCCTACCACTACTACCACCCCCACCCAGGGGGCAGGATGCCTACCACTACTACCACCCTCACCCAGGGGGGCAGGATGCCCACCACTACTACCACCCTTAGCCAGGGGGCTGGATGCCTACCACTACTACCACCCTCAACCAGGGGGGCAGGATGCCCACCACTACTACCACCCTTAGCCACGGGGGCTGGATGCCTACCACTACTACCACCCTCAACCAGGGGGGCAGGATGCCCACCACTACTACCACCCTTAGCCAGGGGGCTGGATGCCTCACCACCACCCTTAGCCAGGGGGGCTGGATGCCTACCACCACCCTTAGCCAGGGGGCTGGATGCCTACCACTACTACCACCCTCAACCAGGGGGGCAGGATGCCTACCACTACTACCACCCTCACCCAGGGGGGCAGGATGCCCACCACTACTACCACCCTTAGCCAGGGGGGCTGGATGCCTACCACCACCCTTAGCCAGGGGGGCTGGATGCCCACCACTACTACCACCCTTAGCCAGGGGGCTGGATGCCTACCACTACTACCACCCTCAACCAGGGGGGCAGGATGCCCACCACTACTACCACCCTTAGCCAGGGGGCTGGATGCCTACCACTACTACCACCCTCAACCAGGGGGCAGGATGCCTACCACTACTACCACCCTTAGCCAGGGGGCAGGATGCCCACCACTACTACCACCCTTAGCCAGGGGGGCTGGATGCCTACCACCACCCTTAGCCAGGGGGCTGGATGCCTACCACTACTACCACCCCCACCCAGGGGGCAGGATGCCTACCACTACTACCACCCTCACCCAGGGGGGCAGGATGCCTACCACTACTACCACCCTCAACCAGGGGGGCAGGATGCCTACCACTACTACCACCCTCACCCAGGGGGCAGGATGCCCACCACTACTACCACCCTTAGCCAGGGGGCTGGATGCCTACCACTACTACCACCTCAACCAGGGGGGCAGGATGCCTACCACTACTACCACCCTCAACCAGGGGGCAGGATGCCTACCACTACTACCACCCTCACCCAGGGGGGCAGGATGCCCACCACTACTACCACCCTTAGCCAGGGGGGCTGGATGCCTACCACCACCCTTAGCCAGGGGGGCTGGATGCCCACCACTACTACCACCCTTAGCCAGGGGGTGCCAGATGCCCACCACTACCACCCTTAGCCAGGGGGCAGGATGCCCACCACTACTACCACCCTTAGCCAGGGTGGGCTGGATGCCTACCACCACCCTTAGCCAGGGGGGCTGGATGCCTACCACCACCCTTAGCCAGGGGGCAGGATGCCCACCACTACTACCACCCTTAGCCAGGGGGCTGGATGCCTACCACTACTACCACCCCCACTCATAGGATGGACAATGCATGACACAACAAGCACACCACAACCTAGGGAATGCAAGATTAAGACATCCCCCCACCACCATGACAAGCGTGTGAGCAGGCTGTGTCAAATGCCTACAACACCGAACATGACATTGAACATACAATGTGACCCCCTAGCACATGTGCCACACATATATGTGTGTGGCACCCACAATGCTAAGCAGCCCATGACCATTGTGGCAATGGGGCCTAAACCCCCATCATCACAGTGACCAAAAGGCAAGTGTGGGGTCCATAGCTGAAGCACATTTTGACCATTGTGGCAATGGGGCCTAAACCCCCATCATCACAGTGACCAAAAGGTAAGTGTGGGGTCCATAGCTGAAGCACATTTTGACCATTGTGGCAATGGGGTCTAAACCCCCATCATCACAGTAACCAAAAGGCAAGTGTGGGGTCCATAGCTGAAGCACATTTTGACCATTGTGGCAATGGGGCCTAAACCCCCATCATCACAGTGACCAAAAGGTAAGTGTGGGGTCCATAGCTGAAGCACATTTTGACCATTGTGGCAATGGGGTCTAAACCCCCATCATCACAGTAACCAAAAGGCAAGTGTGGGGTCCATAGCTGAAGCACATTTTGACCATTGTGGCAATGGGGCCTAAACCCCCATCATCACAGTGACCAAAAGGTAAGTGTGGGGTCCATAGCTGAAGCACATTTTGACCATTGTGGCAATGGGGTCTAAACCCCCATCATCACAGTGACCAAAAGGTAAGTGTGGGGTCCATAGCTGAAGCACAGTTTGACCATTGTGGCAATGGGGTCTAAACCCCCATCATCACAGTGACCAAAAGGCAAGTGTGGGGTCCATAGCTGAAGCACATTTTGACCATTGTGGCAATGGGGTCTACACCCTCATCATCACAGTGACCAAAAGGTAATTGTTGACAAAGAAAGAGCTGCAACTGCCAAACTGCATGGATCATTCCTGGTCACAGAACCAAAAACTCATCTGTGGCAAAGTAGTGTATGTGTCCCATTGCAACATAAATTGGGGGAGCCAAATACTGCAGTGCAAATGAAACATTCCTTTGGCCATGTGCAGACAAACAACACCCATGGTGGCTGAGACCGTCAACAGTCATCAATGACACAATGACAGAAGTGACCATCAGAATGCAGAACCACATATTTGCACCAATGGGCACACAAATGCAGATACCCTGTGGAGACAGCAGATGTGAGGTGAACAGATACCATACCATGGCAGCAATGGGACACACAAACCATGATCACTGTGCTGACCGATGACCTAGGAGTCCCAGGGACAGCAGGGGAAACACACCAAACAACATACAGCCAATGGCACACCCAAGATATGCCAATGCAGTGGTGCAGATGCACAAACACTAACAGGCAGACCAACACTGTCATCATACACAGCAGGTGAGGGGTGGGGGTGCCAGTGTCCCCAGGCAACAACACAACACATGAGGAGAGCTGAATACCAATCATACAGATGTGCATACACTGCCACACTAAGGTAACTCATGGATCCAAATCCCCTATGTGGGCAAGCAGGCATTGACAGGTGAGAGGGAGCACAAAACACACATGTCACACAGGCACGTAGGAACAACAACTGACACAGCAAGTCACAGACACACCACAGCACCACCCCCAGGGCCCCCACAATGTGGTGACCCTGGGCTGAAGAAAAATACCACTGTGATGACAAAGCTAAATGTCGTTCACACTGTGAACCACAGTCAGGTGTCCTGAGCAACTAACTACCATCACACCTACACAAGCACAAATCAATCAGCATGGCCAGTAAGCCAAGGCCAACATGGAGGCAGGGGACTAGCCGGGCAACAACTCTCATCTGCACACACTCAAGACCACACCCCTCGACCTCCAACAATGTGCAGCAGTGAAGTACACATGCATTGGTGACATTGCACATGCACCCATTACTATTCCAGGGTGGTGGGTGGGAACCAAGGTGTAGAAACACATCACACATGGACACTCAACAAGACTCCTGAATGTCTGACACACTGCACACTACGCTGTACATGGACATGACGGCAATACCACACCGACCAATGGGATCCCAGCCACAGTCACACACCAATGAAGAAGCCAAGGTCACCCACAAAGAACACACATAGACAACAACCAACATTGCAGCCCGGACCCTAAGGAGTGCCAGCAGTCACACACACAACGTGTCACAATCACTGAAAGATAACACAAACTGGAAATCACATGACAGGGGCAAACAACAAGTGCCAAAGGGAAACCTGACTGTGACCCATCTGCGTCAGCACACAAACTCTGCCCTGACAGCAAACACACCTATGGGTGACACCCTGATGACCAGTAATGTGCCATGCACCCACATCACAGAGAACACAGGGAGAAGACTTTGGGGGAACATAGCTCAAGTCAGCAAGCATCACAAACAGGTACAACACTAGGGATCACAGCATGCGCAGATGAATGGAAGTGAACACACAGACATGCACATACAACACACACCTTGGGCGCAGGCAATGTCACACGTGTACACACTGCCATGAGGGGACTCCACTCCTGTGTGAGGAAAGCTGTGCCATATGTTGCCTCAGTAGGGCCCCATCATGTCAGCTGAGCACTTGGTCACACAATCAACAATTAGCACCAAATGAGGGCTCCCATCACATCAGCCTGGTCATGGATGTGCCAACGGAATCATCAGCACAGATCCAACACACTTGTATAGCAATGTTGCACTGACTACACGGATGAGTCCCTCCCCATTGATGCCCAAACCTGCATGTCCACTGGAGATGGCAACACGGTCAGGGAAGTAGACAAAAGCAACAATGGCAGGCACAACAGATGTGCAGGGGTGGAAGCCACAGATGTGAAATTGCCAATGTAAGTAGGAAACCCATTGCCAAATACTGAACACATGACACCCTCAGATGCTGCTATTGATGACATGGATACACCACATGATAGGACACATTCCCCCTGGACCACATGGGTTCCTGCACAGTAACACTTCATAATCATGAGACCAGATATCACCATCACTGCAGCAAGGGCATGGTTAGCTGCACCAACAACATGTACATCTGAAGCATGAGCACTAGAGAAAAGAAAGTTGCTTTATTCAGCATATGTGTTGAGGCCAAACGAAGTCCTGAAAAAGAGCAAAGGCCAATGGCCAGTCCATTGTCAAAGTTCAAACAGGGTGACACTGGCAGATGTCACCCTACGCATGCCTGCACAATACCAGGGACAATCCACTAGGAGGGGCAACCGGGGGGCAGGCCAGGCACCGCAGGGACAGGATCAGGGCTCACCAGGGGAGTCAGGGAAGGGGTGGTGGGTGCTGGAGAGCCACTGACAACTGCAGTGGAGGTGTCTGACATGGTGTGTGCCGGCACAACTGGGGGGCATGACACAGATGTCGTGGGTGCCGGCACAACTGCAGTGGACCCTGCAGATGGGGTGGACAGGTCCGCCACTGCAGTGCCCAAGTCAGACAGGGCGGTAGTGGACTCCACTGCAGTGCCTACCTCCAGGGGAGGAGAATGGGGAACAGGCAAGGTGGGTTGGACAGAGGGGGAGGACACCCTCACCACATCAGTGGCACAGACAAGCGCAGCGGGGGTGTGGTGCTGGGAGAGCAAGTGGCAGGGGAGAAGGCCGGAGCATCTTGGGGATGGTATATCTGTGGGTGGGGGAACCTGGGGCAGGGTGTGGTGGGGGCACCTGTGCAGTGGGGGCCTGAGGGATGGAGGACGGAGACCTTGTGCCTGAGCTGCAGGGCGGTGGCGGGGTCTTGCTCTTAGCACTCCGGGGGACTTGCGGGTGGGGGCCTCAGTCCGTCTGCGCCTGGGGGAGGGTGTCCGGGGGCGAGGGGCACTCTGCTCCGTGTGGGTGGGCTTCCTCTTCCCCCGGGATGCTGGAGCAGCTTCATCGGTGGGGAAGAGGCCGAGGTCACAGAGGAAGAGCTGCTGTGACTTTGGGGTTGCAGGTGAGGCAAGGGAGGGTGCTTTGGAGGGAGAGGGAACTGAGGACTGCGCAGTGCATGTGGATGCGTGTGTGTGTTCCAGGGCCCCATCCCCTGTGAGTCTGGCTTCAGTCCCCTGAATGTGCTTGCGTGTGCGTTTTGTCATTGGCGTGTGTGTCAGTGTGCTGGATGTGTGTGTGCTGGTGTGTGCCAGTGTGTGTGTGCCTGGGATGGGTAAGGTGCTGGGGAGTGTGGATGGAGCAGAGGCAGGAGGGGTGAGGGACCGTTTGAGGAGGGACACTGCTGCCGTCAGGGAGGAGTCCATGGACCTATTGCCCCTCTGTAGGTCAGACATGCCCGATGAGATGCCCTCCATGAACGACACCAGCTGAGTCAACAGCGCGGTGTGCGCATGGAGGACACTCAGCATGGCTGTCTGCCCTACATGGAGCTGGCGAAGGAGGTACACAGACTCCTCACTCAGGGCAGCAGGGGACACAGGGGCAGGGGTGCGGTGCCTGGCCCAAAGGAGACACGCTCCCGGACATGGGAGCCTCCACGGACCTGGGGAATGGGAGCCGATGGGAGGGCGGTGGTGGTGCTGGTGGTGGCGGGGACAGCAACACTAGCTGGGGTGTGGTGGCTGCTGACACCCGCCTCCACAAGGGAGTCATCCTCCGAGTTGCTCTGGTCCTCAGCTGAGGTGGATGCTGCTGAGGACTCCTCGGTGTGGCTCCCCTCGCCCTCCGTGCCACTGGGTCCCTCCGACCACTCCTCGGCTGCTGACCCAGTCTGGCTCTCCGGCTCCTCCTGGTCCGTGGAGCTGTCCCCTTCCGTGGCCGTGGATGTATCTGCAAACAATGGGGAAACAGACAGACATCAGTCACCTGCACATAACGCACACACCACTGTGAGCACAGCACATCCCAGAGCAAGCCCTGGCATCATTAGTTGTACATTGCTAAAAGTGCACTAATTGAACAGGAGAAGTCAATTGTCAGTCTGATGCCAAGCATGGCACTCACATCCCACATGGCCTTGCACCCATCTGTCTGGTGTCTGTTGGATTGCAACACCCCAGTGTTGACACATGCACCAAGTACACAGTAGTTGGACAGTGCAGAGGACACGGTGTGGACACATCACAGCTCTTGCCACTGAGTCAGTACAGGTTTACGGATGTAAGGGATGCCCAGAGTCAAATAGGAAATGCATGTGATGCATACCAGCGACAGACACCATGATGCACCCATGTCCTGATAGCCAGCGCCACTATGGTGTGCATGTAGCACATGTCACTCCCCTGCAGGATCACCAATCAGTAGACACATGCCATGGCGGAGGCATGACTGCAAAGTCATACATCACTGTCTCAGTGATGTATGACTTTGCAGCCAGACAACAACACTCTGCACTGTGTCACAATAGTAGGTCATGGGGAATGCAAGTCCTGGAGCTGCACAAGTGCACATGTACATCCCCCCACAACACATCCTCTTAACCCTCATCTGTCCAGGTCATACCTATTGGACATATGGGAGACCTGTGACACTACCCTACATGTCAGAATACAGGCATTGTGTAAGCAATGGACCCACCCATGATGCCCACCACAGAGTCAGGGAAACAGATGCTGTCTCCCACCTTGAGTCAAGCAAACTGCAAGGACACAGTCCTAAGTGACAGAATTCCCTGCATGTAAGGGCCACACCTGGGTATCAGATGAGGAGTGGGCAGTGCACAATAGAGGGACATGGCTCCTGGACAACATGACTGCTGTACTGTGGCAGTTCAACCTGGCCCGAGGAGGGCACATAACATGTTAGACAGAGTACACAGTGCAGTCTTTGACTCACCCCCTCCTTGCTGCTCTCTGGCCTTCAGCTGCCCATCCAGGTCTGGAAAGACCACCGCCAGGATCCTGAGCATGTGGGGGGTCAGGGTCCGTGTTCCGCCCCTCCTGCGAGGAGGCGACAGCTTCAGCTGGACCCGTGCAATCCTCCGGGTCCAGCCCCGAAGGTCCTGCCACCTCTTTTGGCAGTTGCGGATCCGGCGCTGGTAGACCCCCACGGACCGGACAGCCCGGACGATGTCCTTCCAGATCTCATGCTTCCGATGGGCAGAAGCCTGTCAGGATGACAAAGTGATAAGGCCATTACTACACATGCAACATATCCGTGCATGACACAGTTGCATATACATGTCGCAATCACAGGGGCACATGGTGTACCCAGGCAGTGCACGGCTGCCCATGGACAGTTTTCCAGAAGTCACTACATGGTATCATAGCATGGGGAGTAAAACCCTGTTCAGAAGCACTGTCACTGCACCATACCTGTCCAGTGCAAGTCACTACACACTATGGGGGGTGACAACTACTCAGTGAGCCTGCTAGCCAGTGGTGTGCTGACTCTCAGCCTTGCTAGTCAGACAAAATGCACATTCAGAAAGGCAGTGCACAGAACACTCACCTGCTCCCCTGGTGTCCCATACAGCTTGCTGTACTGTGGAAGTAGGCTGTCCAGCAGGGCCTGGTTCTCTTCAAGGCTGAAGGCTGGGGCTCTCTCCACAGTACGTGCCATTGCAGGGTCCAGAGGGGCAGAGACAGCAGCAGTGCAGTGGCAGATGTCGTCCTGGAGCATGTAGTGCAGGCAAGTGGGCTCTCAGGGGAACATGCAGCAATATATATGTGCTGGAGAGGCAGATACTGTCCCTTGTGTCCAAAGTGATAGGTCCAAGTCGTTTGCATCTTCTGAATCTGGCCAATCCATGGAATAGCAGCACCAAAACACGCCCACAGCATCCTTCAAATCTTCAACTTCATGACATACATTATTTTGCAACATTGTTGTGGGTGACCAACTGAATTTCCAGCAACCGACTCGTTCGAATATTCAAAAACGCGTCCGTTGCCAGGCAAGCCCATTGTCAATGGGTGCGCACCGATCGGTCCATTGCTGTTCAACGCGCACAGGGGTACAACGCGTACCCGCACACATTGAATGCAATGGGCCGGCCGGAGGCACCGATCGGTCCATTGCTGTTCAACGCGCACAGGGGTACAACGCGTACCCGCACACATTGAATGCAATGGGCCGGCCGGAGGCACCGATCGGTCCATTGCAGTACAACGCGCACAGGGGTACAACGCGTACCCGCACACATTGAATGCAATGGGCCGGCCGGAGGCACCGATCGGTCCATTGCTGTTCAACGCGCACAGGGGTACAACGCGTACCCGCACACATTGAATGCAATGGGCCGGCCGGAGGCACCGATCGGTCCATTGCTGTTCAACGCGCACAGGGGTACAACGCGTACCCGCACACATTGAATGCAATGGGCCGGCCGGAGGCACCGATCGGTCCATTGCTGTTCAACGCGCACAGGGGTACAACGCGTACCCGCACACATTGAATGCAATGGGCCGGCCGGAGGCACCGATCGGTCCATTGCTGTTCAACGCGCACAGGGGTACAACGCGTACCCGCACACATTGAATGCAATGGGCCGGCCGGAGGCACCGATCGGTCCATTGCTGTTCAACGCGCACAGGGGTACAACGCGTACCCGCACACATTGAATGCAATGGGCCGGCCGGAGGCACCGATCGGTCCATTGCTGTTCAACGCGCACAGGGGTACAACGCGTACCCGCACACATTGAATGCAATGGGCCGGCCGGAGGCACCGATCGGTCCATTGCTGTTCAACGCGCACAGGGGTACAACGCGTACCCGCACACATTGAATGCAATGGGCCGGCCGGAGGCACCGATCGGTCCATTGCAGTACAACGCATCACTGTACATGTGACTGGCATATGTCAGCATGCCTGTCTCAGATGGACATATGCCAGCCACAGATAGCTCCCAGGGAGTGAGGGGCACACCTACATCACGACAGCCTGTCCAAACCTTATCATAAGGCATGTAAGGCTGCATTTCCTATTGTGTGTATGTTGGTGTACATGTTGTCCTGTGGGTGTCACCTGTGGGCAGCCACCCCCAGGCTGTGCACGTGTTAATGGGGACAGGATCCTGGGTGTTACGTGTACGTGACCACTGTGATGTGCAACTGTTCATATCTGTGCATGTGCCATGGTCACATTTCACAGTGGTGTTTGTGTATGTCATGTCACATACCCCGTGAGTCCCATGTGGGACGGTATGTTTGAGCCAGGGTGTCCCAGTGGCACAATAGTGATGGCCCTCCACAGTCTTTGTGCATGTAGTGTTTACAATGTCTCTGATTTCATGTGCACAATGGGAGACAGTCTCCACATCCACGTTGTGTGTGCATGGACTCTGATGTTGTGCGTGTGTGTCACAGACGTCCATGGCTCTCCTGCCATGGCAAGTGTGGCCACTACCTGTGGGGGTCATGTTTGTTTTGTTGTGGTGTACACATGATACTCCAGGTGATGCCAGTGTCCATGTGGCATTACAGGGTCCCTGGGAATGTGCCTGTCGTTGAGCTGTGGTGCCTGGGGCACATCTGTCCTCACATGTCACTGGGGGGTGACTGTGACACAGCATCATGATATCCAATGGGCCAACCTGGGACAAATTGATGCCACCTGTAGGACCGTGTTGACAGATGTTGGCCATGTATGTACCATAAATGTCGTTCCGGTACTGCACACTTCATGTAGTTGTGCCTCATGATGATGTATGTTGGGATCTTGAGTGTGTTCAATGCCGCATATGTGGGGTGACTGACGATCTTGCTTACTTCTCCTCTGCACTGCAGGGGCTCCTGCTGTCCATCGGCCATTCCCAGACCTGGCAACGATGGTGGAACGGGACAGCATCCGACGGTACCGCTTCACCAGGCAGCTGATTGAGGATTTGGCAGTGCAGTTGTCCCCACATTTGCAGCCTGGCCGGCCGTATCCTACAGCGCTGACCCCCAAGGTGAAGGTGATGGCAGCCCTACACTTCTTTGCCACCGGTACCTTCCAACATACTGTGGCGTCTGCTGGTGGGATGTCACAGACCATGTTCAGCCGTGTGCTCCGCGATGTTTTGGCGGCAATGTTGCTCTTCCTGAACCGGTACATCTATTTCCCTAGACTGCGACGACTCACTGACGTGAAGAGTGACTTTTATGCCCTGGGGAGGATGCCGCATGTCATTGGCTCCATTGATGGGACACATGTGGCTTTGGTACCACCACAGGCCCAGGAGCAGGCCTACAGGAACCGCAAGCACTACCACTCGGTCAATGCACTGGTGGTGTGTCTTGCAGACATGACCATCACACACGTGTGTGCCCGTTTCCCTGGTTCAGCACACGATGCCTTTGTGATGAGGAGTAGTCGCATCCCCAGGTTGATGGCACAGATGCAGAACCAGCGTGCCTGGCTTGTCGGTGTGTACTGACTTTGTGCCATTGTGTGTGATCTGATCTGTAGTATTCCGCCCACTTTTCCAAGTCAGCTGATGTGCACTTGTCTGTCCGTAGGTGACTCGGGATACCCCAACATGCCGTGGTTGCTGACACCCCTCAGGAACCCTGTGACACCTGCCCAGATGCGCTACAATGAGGCACATGGTCGGACCAGGAGAGTGATTGAGCGGACCTTTGGTCTCCTGAAGAGCCGCTTCCGCTGCCTGGACAAGACCGGAGGGTCCCTCCCATATGCCCCTGCGAAAGTGTGCAAGATTATCATCGTCTGCTGCATGCTTCACAACCTGGCAGTGCGGAAGGAGTTGCCTCTCATCCAGGATGACGATGACCAACATCCGCCACCTGTGGAGGATCCTGGCCTGGACCACGATGCCAGTGACGATGATGATGATGATGGTGATGGTGATGTCCGCACACAGCTCATCACCAACTTCTTTAGCTGAATGTGAGTATCCTGAGGTGTCATGTGAATGATGTGAGTTGGCATGATGTGTGGGTGGTGCTCTGGTGCTGTTGGAGTGTGTCCATGGGCTACTTGACAGGATGTGTGTTGCGATGTGTGGTGACAGGTGGGCTGTACTCCCCAACAGTGTTGACATGCTAACTTGGTTCTGGGTGGGTATCTTGTAACATGTATTGTGCATGAGTTTTGCTGTTCTGTCCTGTACTGCATTGCTTTTGACTGTGTGTCATTTCTGTCCTTCACAGGGTACTTTCAGATTCGTTTGGTGAACTGTGTCCACCGACGACGTGATTGCACATCCAGGCTGGTAGCTGTTGTGTCCCTACAGGTGATGTGCGCCACACCCATGGACTTCCTTCTGTCTACAGTTGTTGACTGTGTGCCCGCTACCAGGTGGGGTTACCTTGCATCTGTAGTGGTTACGGCATGTTGCTACTGTGTAATAAACCTGTGCTTCACTTAGTGATGTGCGTTGTCTGTGGTCACACATTTGACTGCCATTTGCTTACTGCACCTGTGGGCTACTTGACTACAACTGGGAATGGGTGTGGTGTCTGTGCATTGCACCGTCTTCCCTGGCAACATCAGTGTAGGCAATGAGTCAGATGGCCTAGGTGTGTATGTGTTGTGTAGCCCTGGTGGTGTGTCTCCCTCATATGTGTCACGTTGCCTGTACTCACATGCCTGTGTTGTCCTTGCTGTTGCAGTTCGCATACACTGTGTAATTTTGCAGTTCATCATCCCCATAACAGCACCCACGTTGGAATCACGACAGAGGCAAGTATGGTGTATTAGTGTGTTTATTGTGATAATAGTGCATAGGATGGATTGTGCTGTACATGAATCTTGCAATCCCAAGTTCCTAGATGAATAGAAAGTCCAGGTAGACAGGATCCCCAGTATCGGGGCCACTGTTGTCTGACACATTGTTCCAACTTATACTCCCCATGCAATGTGTGGGAGTAGTGTTGCCATCAACAGGGTGAACAGTCTGTGCACAAAGGCGAAAATCCAGAACAGGTTCAGGCTTCCTGGGAGTTGCGCTTGGCCATCAGCCTCTCACTTTCCCCTCCTCGGACGACCCCTCTTCTTGGGGGGGGGGCCCTCAAGTGCAGGCTGCTGCGGTGCAGGGGACTCTCCGCCAGAGTCCTCCTCCCTCCCTGTGGCAGTTGCAGTTTGTTCGGTACCAGATGTTGTTGGCACACAGGGAGGTGTGGACTGGTTGCTGTTCATCTGGCGGAGGCATTGTAAAATGTCCCTGTGCACCGCCGTCATCTCATGTAGTACATCCCACTTGGACTCCACGCGGGTCATGTGGGAGTCCACACGTGACATGTGGGAGTCCACACGTGACATGTGTGACTCCACTTGGGACATGTGGGAGTCCAAGCGGGCATGATGGGCAGCCTGCTGCTGTTTAATGTCTCTGAGGAGCCCCACTACCTGGCTGAGCTCTCCGGTGCTGGACTGGTACGCATCAGCTATGCGTACCAGTTGTGGGTCTTCATGCACACCAGCAACGTCTGCAAGCAGCGACCTCTGTCTCCCACCCCTCCCACCACCCCTGCTGACATGTGCAGTGTGTGCAGTTGCACGCACAGATAACCCTGGTCCACCTTGGGGGTTGGTGGTGGTGGTGGTGTCCATGGCCCCAGGTTGGTCCAGGGTCACTGCGCTGGTGTTGTTCCTTATTCTGTCCATGTCGGCAGGGATGGTATTCGTGGTGACAGTCGTTGGAGGGGTGGGTGCAGGGGGTGCAGCTGGTGGACCTGCTGGTGCTGCAGCTGGTGGTCCTGCTGGTGCAGCATGTTGACTTGCACCGGATGTGCCAGGTTGTTCTTCATCGTCCGAGGAGGACAGAGGCTGTACGACGCCAGTGAGCTCGGCATCCTCTTGAGCCTGGGACTGGGACTCCTCAGCGTCTGCTGCTGTGTCCCTATCATCACCTGTTTTTGGGAGACACAAACAATGTATGTCATGTTTCTGCAGGCATCAGTGGTTGACACACCTGACAGTTGTGACTGTGCCTCGGGGTGCGGGCCTGTACATTGTATTGTCCTAAGTTGTCACAGTCAGGGGTTGATATTGGTGTGGCACATTGTCCTGCATTATTTGGGCATTTCTATGTATTCTCTGGGGTGTGAACATGGTCTGCATTGATTGTGTTTGGTTGACAGCCAGACCTCCTTCCCACCCACCCACCCACCCAGTCAGTTATCCCACCATGGAACGTGCTTGCATTGCAGGGAGTGTAAGTTGTCTCTCAGGATGTCAGTCAGTGGTGTCCTGCTGTTTGTTGGTGCACAGTTGGCAGCAGGGCCTTGTGCTCCCCACAGCAGTAGCCAGTGTCAGCCATCTTGTGAGTCCTTCTCCACTCCCTGTGATGTGAGCATGGTTCAGGGTGGTGTTGATGGGACAGTTGTGGGGGTGAGCTATGTCTGTGACTACGACTCCCATCATTCTATTGCCTCCACCCCCCTTCCCAGCATGCCCATGCTTCCTTCCTTTTGACTCTGCTTCCCTGTGGGGTGGGCTGGCTGTGCTGACAGGATGGCTGGGAGTGTTGTCCTGGCAGTTGTTTGGCTAAGAGTCCCAAGAGTGTCCCTGTGCTTCACACAACATAACCCAGGGTGGTGGTGCTTTGTGGGATCTTGTGTTAGGATGGAGGGCATTGCATTCTACCAGGTGGGTACTGTGGAGTTTGTGTTGGGGGGGGTGTGAGGGGAGGTGCTGGTGACTATAGTCAGTGCTGCAAGTCCCCCTTCCCACCCAGCCAGCCAGATATCCCACCATGGAACGTGCTTGCATTGCAGGGAGTGGAAGTTGTCTCTCAGGATGTCAGTCAGTGGTGTCCTGCTGTTTGTTGGTGCACAGTTGGCAGCAGGGCCTTGTGCTCCCCACAGCAGTAGCCAGTGTCAGCCATCTTGTGAGTCCTTCTCCACTCCCTGTGATGTGAGCATGGTTCAGGGTGGTGTTGATGGGACAGTTGTGGGGGTGAGCTATGTCTGTGACTACGTCTCCCATCATGCTATTGCCTCCACCCCCCTTCCCAGCATGCCCATGCTTCCTTCCTTTTGACTCTGCTTCCCTGTGGGGTGGGCTGGCTGTGCTGACAGGATGGCTGGGAGTGTTGTCCTGGCAGTTGTTTGGCTAAGAGTCCCAAGAGTGTCCCTGTGCTTCACACAACATAACCCAGGGTGGTGGTGCTTTGTGGGATCTTGTGTTAGGATGGAGGGCATTGCATTCTACCAGGTGGGTACTGTGGAGTTTGTGTTGGGGGGGTGTGAGGGGAGGTGCTGGTGACTATAGTCAGTGCTGCAAGTCCCCCTTCCCACCCAGCCAGCCAGATAGCCCACCATGGAACGTGCTTGCATTGCAGGGAGTGGAAGTTGTCTCTCAGGATGTCAGTCAGTGGTGTCCTGCTGTTTGTTGGTGCACAGTTGGCAGCAGGGCCTTGTGCTCCCCACAGCAGTAGCCAGTGTCAGCCATCTTGTGAGTCCTTCTCCACTCCCTGTGATGTGAGCATGGTTCAGGGTGGTGTTGATGGGACAGTTGTGGGGGTGAGCTATGTCTGTGACTACGTCTCCCATCATGCTATTGCCTCCACCCCCTTCCCAGCATGCCCATGCTTCCTTCCTTTTGACTCTGCTTCCCTGTGGGGTGGGCTGGCTGTGCTGACAGGATGGCTGGGAGTGTTGTCCTGGCAGTTGTTTGGCTAAGAGTCCCAAGAGTGTCCCTGTGCTTCACACAACATAACCCAGGGTGGTGGTGCTTTGTGGGATCTTGTGTTAGGATGGAGGGCATTGCATTCTACCAGGTGGGTACTGTGGAGTTTGTGTTGGGGGGGGGTGTGAGGGGAGGTGCTGGTGACTATAGTCAGTGCTGCAAGTCCCCCTTCCCACCCAGCCAGCCAGATATCCCACCATGGAACGTGCTTGCATTGCAGGGAGTGGAAGTTGTCTCTCAGGATGTCAGTCAGTGGTGTCCTGCTGTTTGTTGGTGCACAGTTGGCAGCAGGGCCTTGTGCTCCCCACAGCAGTAGCCAGTGTCAGCCATCTTGTGAGTCCTTCTCCACTCCCTGTGATGTGAGCATGGTTCAGGGTGGTGTTGATGGGACAGTTGTGGGGGTGAGCTATGTCTGTGACTACGTCTCCCATCATGCTATTGCCTCCACCCCCTTCCCAGCATGCCCATGCTTCCTTCCTTTTGACTCTGCTTCCCTGTGGGGTGGGCTGGCTGTGCTGACAGGATGGCTGGGAGTGTTGTCCTGGCAGTTGTTTGGCTAAGAGTCCCAAGAGTGTCCCTGTGCTTCACACAACATAACCCAGGGTGGTGGTGCTTTGTGGGATCTTGTGTTAGGATGGAGGGCATTGCATTCTACCAGGTGGGTACTGTGGAGTTTGTGTTGGGGGGGGTGTGAGGGGAGGTGCTGGTGACTATAGTCAGTGCTGCAAGTCCCCCTTCCCACCCAGCCAGCCAGATAGCCCACCATGGAACGTGCTTGCATTGCAGGGAGTGGAAGTTGTCTCTCAGGATGTCAGTCAGTGGTGTCCTGCTGTTTGTTGGTGCACAGTTGGCAGCAGGGCCTTGTGCTCCCCACAGCAGTAGCCAGTGTCAGCCATCTTGTGAGTCCTTCTCCACTCCCTGTGATGTGAGCATGGTTCAGGGTGGTGTTGATGGGACAGTTGTGGGGGTGAGCTATGTCTGTGACTACGTCTCCCATCATGCTATTGCCTCCACCCCCTTCCCAGCATGCCCATGCTTCCTTCCTTTTGACTCTGCTTCCCTGTGGGGTGGGCTGGCTGTGCTGACAGGATGGCTGGGAGTGTTGTCCTGGCAGTTGTTTGGCTAAGAGTCCCAAGAGTGTCCCTGTGCTTCACACAACATAACCCAGGGTGGTGGTGCTTTGTGGGATCTTGTGTTAGGATGGAGGGCATTGCATTCTACCAGGTGGGTACTGTGGAGTTTGTGTTGGGGGGGTGTGAGGGGAGGTGCTGGTGACTATAGTCAGTGCTGCAAGTCCCCCTTCCCACCCAGCCAGCCAGATATCCCACCATGGAACGTGCTTGCATTGCAGGGAGTGGAAGTTGTCTCTCAGGATGTCAGTCAGTGGTGTCCTGCTGTTTGTTGGTGCACAGTTGGCAGCAGGGCCTTGTGCTCCCCACAGCAGTAGCCAGTGTCAGCCATCTTGTGAGTCCTTCTCCACTCCCTGTGATGTGAGCATGGTTCAGGGTGGTGTTGATGGGACAGTTGTGGGGGTGAGCTATGTCTGTGACTACGTCTCCCATCATGCTATTGCCTCCACCCCCTTCCCAGCATGCCCATGCTTCCTTCCTTTTGACTCTGCTTCCCTGTGGGGTGGGCTGGCTGTGCTGACAGGATGGCTGGGAGTGTTGTCCTGGCAGTTGTTTGGCTAAGAGTCCCAAGAGTGTCCCTGTGCTTCACACAACATAACCCAGGGTGGTGGTGCTTTGTGGGATCTTGTGTTAGGATGGAGGGCATTGCATTCTACCAGGTGGGTACTGTGGAGTTTGTGTTGGGGGGGTGTGAGGGGAGGTGCTGGTGACTATAGTCAGTGCTGCAAGTCCCCCTTCCCACCCAGCCAGCCAGATATCCCACCATGGAACGTGCTTGCATTGCAGGGAGTGGAAGTTGTCTCTCAGGATGTCAGTCAGTGGTGTCCTGCTGTTTGTTGGTGCACAGTTGGCAGCAGGGCCTTGTGCTCCCCACAGCAGTAGCCAGTGTCAGCCATCTTGTGAGTCCTTCTCCACTCCCTGTGATGTGAGCATGGTTCAGGGTGGTGTTGATGGGACAGTTGTGGGGGTGAGCTATGTCTGTGACTACGTCTCCCATCATGCTATTGCCTCCACCCCCTTCCCAGCATGCCCATGCTTCCTTCCTTTTGACTCTGCTTCCCTGTGGGGTGGGCTGGCTGTGCTGACAGGATGGCTGGGAGTGTTGTCCTGGCAGTTGTTTGGCTAAGAGTCCCAAGAGTGTCCCTGTGCTTCACACAACATAACCCAGGGTGGTGGTGCTTTGTGGGATCTTGTGTTAGGATGGAGGGCATTGCATTCTACCAGGTGGGTACTGTGGAGTTTGTGTTGGGGGGGGTGTGAGGGGAGGTGCTGGTGACTATAGTCAGTGCTGCAAGTCCCCCTTCCCACCCAGCCAGCCAGATATCCCACCATGGAACGTGCTTGCATTGCAGGGAGTGGAAGTTGTCTCTCAGGATGTCAGTCAGTGGTGTCCTGCTGTTTGTTGGTGCACAGTTGGCAGCAGGGCCTTGTGCTCCCCACAGCAGTAGCCAGTGTCAGCCATCTTGTGAGTCCTTCTCCACTCCCTGTGATGTGAGCATGGTTCAGGGTGGTGTTGATGGGACAGTTGTGGGGGTGAGCTATGTCTGTGACTACGTCTCCCATCATGCTATTGCCTCCACCCCCTTCCCAGCATGCCCATGCTTCCTTCCTTTTGACTCTGCTTCCCTGTGGGGTGGGCTGGCTGTGCTGACAGGATGGCTGGGAGTGTTGTCCTGGCAGTTGTTTGGCTAAGAGTCCCAAGAGTGTCCCTGTGCTTCACACAACATAACCCAGGGTGGTGGTGCTTTGTGGGATCTTGTGTTAGGATGGAGGGCATTGCATTCTACCAGGTGGGTACTGTGGAGTTTGTGTTGGGGGGGGTGTGAGGGGAGGTGCTGGTGACTATAGTCAGTGCTGCAAGTCCCCCTTCCCACCCAGCCAGCCAGATAGCCCACCATGGAACGTGCTTGCATTGCAGGGAGTGGAAGTTGTCTCTCAGGATGTCAGTCAGTGGTGTCCTGCTGTTTGTTGGTGCACAGTTGGCAGCAGGGCCTTGTGCTCCCCACAGCAGTAGCCAGTGTCAGCCATCTTGTGAGTCCTTCTCCACTCCCTGTGATGTGAGCATGGTTCAGGGTGGTGTTGATGGGACAGTTGTGGGGGTGAGCTATGTCTGTGACTACGTCTCCCATCATGCTATTGCCTCCACCCCCTTCCCAGCATGCCCATGCTTCCTTCCTTTTGACTCTGCTTCCCTGTGGGGTGGGCTGGCTGTGCTGACAGGATGGCTGGGAGTGTTGTCCTGGCAGTTGTTTGGCTAAGAGTCCCAAGAGTGTCCCTGTGCTTCACACAACATAACCCAGGGTGGTGGTGCTTTGTGGGATCTTGTGTTAGGATGGAGGGCATTGCATTCTACCAGGTGGGTACTGTGGAGTTTGTGTTGGGGGGGGTGTGAGGGGAGGTGCTGGTGACTATAGTCAGTGCTGCAAGTCCCCCTTCCCACCCAGCCAGCCAGATAGCCCACCATGGAACGTGCTTGCATTGCAGGGAGTGGAAGTTGTCTCTCAGGATGTCAGTCAGTGGTGTCCTGCTGTTTGTTGGTGCACAGTTGGCAGCAGGGCCTTGTGCTCCCCACAGCAGTAGCCAGTGTCAGCCATCTTGTGAGTCCTTCTCCACTCCCTGTGATGTGAGCATGGTTCAGGGTGGTGTTGATGGGACAGTTGTGGGGGTGAGCTATGTCTGTGACTACGTCTCCCATCATGCTATTGCCTCCACCCCCTTCCCAGCATGCCCATGCTTCCTTCCTTTTGACTCTGCTTCCCTGTGGGGTGGGCTGGCTGTGCTGACAGGATGGCTGGGAGTGTTGTCCTGGCAGTTGTTTGGCTAAGAGTCCCAAGAGTGTCCCTGTGCTTCACACAACATAACCCAGGGTGGTGGTGCTTTGTGGGATCTTGTGTTAGGATGGAGGGCATTGCATTCTACCAGGTGGGTACTGTGGAGTTTGTGTTGGGGGGGTGTGAGGGGAGGTGCTGGTGACTATAGTCAGTGCTGCAAGTCCCCCTTCCCACCCAGCCAGCCAGATAGCCCACCATGGAACGTGCTTGCATTGCAGGGAGTGGAAGTTGTCTCTCAGGATGTCAGTCAGTGGTGTCCTGCTGTTTGTTGGTGCACAGTTGGCAGCAGGGCCTTGTGCTCCCCACAGCAGTAGCCAGTGTCAGCCATCTTGTGAGTCCTTCTCCACTCCCTGTGATGTGCGCATGGTTCATGGTGGTGTTGATGGGACAGTTTTGGGGCGGGCAATATGTGTGACTGCGACTCCCATGATGCTATTGGCTACACTGACTTGGCCAGCATACACAGAATTCCTTCCTTTGAGTGGTCTTCACTGTGTGTTGGTGTTGTTGTGGTGGCTACATGTGTGGATGTGTTTGTTAGTTCTATTTGTGCCACTGCCTAGCTGTAGTTGTGGTTGTGTTTGTACATGTGTTGGCACAGTTGGATGTGACTTTTTTGATGGCATGTGTTGTGTTTATCTGACTGACATACACATTTTGGGATGATTCTGTTCTAGTTGCTGTGTAATTGCTATGTGTGCATGGTTTGACTCTCCCCTTGACAGTGATGTGTGTGTTTTGTGGCAGTTTATTGTGTACATTTGTTGTGTACTCACCAGGCTCTGGGATGTTCTCTAGTCCATATACGCTCACTGGCGGAAGGATGGCCCGCACCTTCTCCTCCCAGGGCCTGAGGTATATTGGCTTGGCAGGAGGGCCACTGCCGGTCTGTTGGCTGTTGCTGTAGTCTATCTTCAGCAGGTCCCGTACCCTCCTGCGCACGTCATACCACCTGTTCTGGATGTCCGTCTTTGTGCGCCGACATGATGATTGTGCGTTCACCCTGTTGATGATCCTCTCCCACATCTTGGTTTTCTGCGACATGGGGGTCTGTTGGACCAGAGTGCCAAACAGCTGTGGCTCCACCCTGAGGATCTCGTCTACCAGGACTTCCAATTCACAATCTAGGAACTTGGGATTCTTCTTGGGGGGCATGGTGATGGGTGGTGATGGTGAGTGATGTGTGTGTTGGTGTGCAGGTGAGGGTGTGTGAGTGTGTGTTTTGCTGGGTGTATGTGAGGTAGGTATTTGTTGGTGTGCTGATGGTGTGTGGCTTGTGTGAGGGATGAGCTGTGGGTGTGTGGTTGCTTTCTCTTGGGTGCTGGCAGTGAAATGGCATTTGCAAAGGCTCATGGTAGTGATTTGTGTCCTTTATATAGGTGGAGTTGTGGGTGTGTCTTTGTTCTCTGTCCCCACCCCCCAGTATTTATTGGCTTGGTAATTGCTTGTTTGGCCTTTTTTTGGTTGATTTTTCCTTTGTGCTGTTTGTGTATGTTGGAAACGTTCTTGTGACCGAGTCGGACCCTGCATTGGTCTCGTACGGTGTTTTCCGTTTCGTTCACGCTGTGTTTGTGCAGTTTTGTATGCTGCGTACGCGTCGGTCGCGGTGTATTGTATTGCTTCGGCTCGGTTTTGTATGCGTGTCGGTCGTACGGCTTGTCCTCCGTCCGACTCGGTCGTGTTTTCGCGCCTTGCATCGTACTTTGCGGGTTGGAGTTGGCGGGTACGATTCGGTCGGATTTGTTCCGGGTGCGTGTCGGTCGGTTGGATTCGCGTGTTTTCCGGCCGGATTGCTATTTTCCGAGCGGCTCGGTCGGTCGGCTTGGTTTCCTGACGTGTCGGTCGGATTTATCGCGGCTTGCATCGTACTTGGCGTGTCGGGCGCCACTGGTACGTGTCGGTCGGTATTTTTCCGGATCCGAGTCGGTCGGTGCTTTTCCGGCCCGAATCGGAATCGACCCCTAGTCTGCAGTCTGATAGTGTTCTGCCCGCAGGTGTGCCAAGAACCACCAGAGATGGTGAGCTTGTCTGCAAGGAAGGAGTGGGTGCTGCTCGTGATGGCTTTGTAAATGATGCAGTTGGTTTTGAAGATGGCGCAACCGGCAAGATTAGTCAATAGAGTTCCATCCGGATGGGGCGACGTGATTATATTTCCTCAGGCCCTGGACGAGACAAGCTGCAGCATGTAGGATGCCCTTACAAGGTGCCAAGTTGGAGCCTGTGAGGCCATGGAACAAGTGTTACCACCATCCATATGCAAGAGTACGTAGGCTTCAACAGCAATTCTGAAGTTGCTTTCGGGAAGAAAAGGTTTGACGTCCTTTAGAAGTTTTTCCTGGAGGGTGACGTTGGTGTCCAGGGTGAATCCAAATGACATGGTATTCTGTGAAAGTTGGGGTTCATATCCATCACGGTTCATGTAATTGAGCCAGGGGTAGTACTGTGCCTTGCTGTTGTTCTTGGTAAAAAACAAGAATTCTGTCTTGGTTGTGTTGGGCTTCAGGTAGGCACAGGACATCCCGTGTGAGGTGTTTCAGGTGGTGGATGTTTGTACCGGAGAAGACTTTCAAGAAAAGATGTGTATCGTTGGCATATTAGTGAATATTAATGCCATTCTGTAACTACAGCCCTAAGGGGCTCCTTGTAGTGCAAGAAGATGAACGGGAATAGTATAGAATCTTGGGGAACCCTGCAGGTGATCTGGAGGTGTCTATGTGAATGAACTGGGATCAGTTAGAAATTTAGGAGGAGAACTAAGGGCATTGCCAGAGAATCCCATTTAACTGTGTCAAAGGCACCTGAGAGGTCCAGCAGGATGACAGTGTGAGAAGCCAGAGAACATCTACACCTGTGGTCAGGAGGGCATTGTCTGTGATGTGTAAAGTAGTGGTCTCTGTGCTGCTGTGTAATCTGAAGCCTGATTGGTAGTCATGCAAGAGATAGTTCCATTCATGGTGATCTTGGAGTTGAGTGTAGACAGTTTTTAAAAATTATCTTTCAAGATCATCAGGGTCTAGTGTAGGTTTCTTTAGGAGTGGGAGGATCTGACCGGTCTTGAGAGCTTCTAGGAAGAGGTCTTGAGCAAGGGAAGCATTGACAGTGGCGAGCACAGGTGAGAGACATTCCCTAGAGAGGCGTGTTGACGATGGGCGTGGCAAGTAGGAGTGAGAGACCTTCTCTAGAGGGAGCACAGTCAAAATATCGACTTTTAAATATTGACCTACATTAATATCGAGTTTTAAATATCGTAGGGACAGAATATCGACATCAAGAATATCGGTGACCAGAATATCGACCATAAGGTAAGAAATTTCGTTTTTGTTAATATCAAAGTTGTTAATATCGATAGTAAAAATATCGATGTTAATAATATCGATGTTTATATTAGTGTTATGTATTTTAGTATGTATTTTATATGTATGTGTTCCACATGTTTTGTTATGTTTTGTATTCTTTTTTTAAATATATGTATTAATTGTTTAGAAGTTAGTAATTTTTTTTTAAGTAAATTTTGCGTTTTAGTACCGTAGCGGGTTGTGGGTTTATAGGGGAATAGAGTGGGAAGCAATTTAATTATAGTAAATTGATTTATAATTTTTAGAAATTATTAATTATTTTTATTTAAATATTGCATTTTAGTCCTGTAGCGGGTTGTGGGTTTATAGGGGAATAGGGTGGGAATTAATTTAATTGTAATTAAGTAATTATTAATTTTTATTTATTGTTATTGATACTTAATTTATTGTTAATTAATTATTAATTGGTAATTAATTTTTATTAATTGATAATTATATTAATTGTATACATTTTTAGTGGAGCGGGTTGTGGGTTTATAGGGGAATAGGGTGGGAAGTAAATTAATTATAATAAAGTAATTAATAATTTTTATTTTTGGGTATTGATAATTAATTTATTGTTTATTAATTATTAATTGGTAATTAATTTGTATTAATTAATTAATTGATAAATATATTAATTGTGTTAATTTAGTTTAGGGGTGGGTTGTGTGTTTATAGGGGAATAGGGTGGGAAGTAATTTATTATAATTAAGTAATCATTTATTAATATTTATTGGTATTGATAATTAATTTATTGTTAATTAATTATTAATTGTTAATAACTTTTTATTAATTGATTAATTGATAATTATATTAATTGTGTTAAATTTTATGTGGAGTGGGTTTTGGGTTTATTGGTGAATAGGGTGGGAAGAAATTTAATGTTATTAAAGTAATTATTAATTTTCATTTATTGGTATTTATAAATAATTTGTTAATCTATTAATAAATCATTACTTAATTAAAACAATTATTTAATTGATAAGTATGTTATTTTTAACCCCTACTCTATCCAACACTTTCCCTACTGTTGCACTCTCTGGAGTGGGAATAGTAATTTTTACCCCTACGCTATCCAACACTTTCCCTACTGTTGCACTCTCTGGAGTTGGAATAGTAATTTTTACCCCTACGCTATCCAACACTTTCCCTACTATTGCACTCTCTGGAGTGGGAATAGTAATTTTACCCCTACGCTATCCAACACTTTCCCTACTGTTGCACTCTCTGGAGTTGGAATAGTAATTTTTACCCCTACGCTATCCAACACTTTCCCTACTGTTGTACTCTCTGGAGTTGGATTAGTAATTTTACCCCTACGCTATCCAACACCTTCCCTACTGTTGCACTCTCTGGAGTTGGAATAGTAATTTTTACCCCTACGCTATCCAACACTTTCCCTACTGTTGCACTCTCTGGAGTGGGAATAGTCATTTTTACCCCTACTCTATCCAACACTTTCTCTACTGTTGCACTTTCTGGAGTTAGAATAGCAATAATAACCCCTACACTATCCAACACTTTCCCTACTGTTGCACTCTCTGGAGTGGGAATAGTAATGTTTACCTCTACGCTATACAACACTTTCCCTACTGTTGCACTCATTGGAGTGCGAATAGTAATTTTACCCCTACGCTATCCAACACGTTCCCTACTGTTGCAATTACTGGAGTGGGAATAGTAATTTTAACCCTTTACGCTATCCAACACTTTCCCTACTATTGCACTCACTGGAGTGGGAATAGTAATTTTACCCCTACGCTATACAACACTTTCCCTACTGTTGCACTCACTGGAGTGGGAATAGTAATTTTACCCTTACGCTATCCAACACTTTCCCTACTGTTGCACTGACTGGGGTGGGAATAGTAATTTTAATCCTTTCGCTATCCAACACTTTCCCTACTGTTGCACTCTCTGGAGTGGGAATAGTAATTTTTAGCCCTATGCTATCCAACACTTTCCCTACTGTTGCACTTTCTGGAGTTAGAATAGCAATTATAACCCCTACGCTATCCAACACTTTCCCTACTGTTGCACTCTCTGGAGTGGGAATAGTAATTTTACCTCTACGCTATACAACACTTTCCCTACTGTTGCACTCATTGGAGTGCGAATAGTAATTTTACCCCTACGCTATCCAACACGTTCCCTACTGTTGCAATTACTGGAGTGGGAATAGTAATTTTAACCCTTTCGCTATCCAACACTTTCCCTACTGTTGCACTCTCTGGAGTGGGAATAGTAATTTTTACCCCTACGCTATCCAACACTTTCCCTACTGTTGCACTCACTGGAGTGGGAATAGTAATTTTTACCCTTACGCTATCCAACACTTTCCCTACTGTTGCACTCTCTGGAGTGAGAATAGCAATTTTTACCCCTACGCTATCCAACACTTTCCCTACTGTTGCGCTCTCTGGAGTTGGAATAGTAATTGTTAGCCCTACGCTATCCAACACTTTCCCTACTGTTGCACTCTCTGGAGTGGGAATAGCATTTTTTACCCCTACGCTATCCAACACTTTCCCTACTGTTGCACTCTCTGGAATTGGAATAGTAATTTTTACCCCTACGCTATCCAATACTTTCCCTACTGTTGCACTCTCTGGAGTGGGAATAGTAATTTGTACCCCTACGCTATCCAAAACTTTCCCTACTGTTGCACTCTTTGGAGTGGGAATAGTAATTTTTTCCCTCCGCTATCCAATATTTTTCTGTATTGTTTTACTTAATGTTGTGTATAATGTATTTTACAAAAATTAAAAATATTGTAATTTATTTAATTTGTTAAATATATTTAAAAAAAATTTAACAATATTATTTTTGTATGTGTATGTCTGTATTTATAATTTATAAAATATTTTTAACAATTTATGTTATTAAAATAATTATTTATGAATATTATTAAGTAAGTATATATATTATATTTTATATGTATATGTTTAATTTATTTTAACATTATATGTATCAGTTTTTATTTTTAAACATTTTTAAATAATTTTAACTCTGTTTCTTTTAATTATATGTATTATTTACTTTATTTTAGATTATTTTTTAAACATTTAAAAAAACGACATTTTTACAACGATATTTTTGACATCGATATTTAATTTTCGATATTTTTGCACTTACCATGATGTAGATAGGATGTCGATATTCTTGACTTCGATATTTTTGTCACGATATTTTTGTACCTCGATATTTTTGAGGTCGATATTTTGTCAGTGATTCCTCTAGAGAGAGTGTTGATGAGAGAGTTGAGTATGTCTGTGAGATCCGCAAAGGTAGGGCTTTGAAGGATGACTTTTGAGGTAGTCTACAAGAAGGTGTGGGTCTAAGAGGAGAAGCAGGTTTGGTGTTGTCGCTGTGCAGTCGTATCTCCTGTATTTTTTCATTGATGGCATTCCATCTCCCTGGCGTGTGGGATGGGAAGGTCAGGCATGGGGTTGATGCAGAGCTTGATTGTTTTGAAGAGCGTTCTGTTTCTGTTCATTGATGGTGTTGGTCTAGTACTTTGCTTTGGCTGATGTGATGAGTTGTCCATGTGAAGTACTGCAGCATTTCACTAACATGAAGAAATCAAGAGTTTTGTTTTCCTTCCATTTTCTTTCCTGTCTGGGGATGGAGTGCTTCATGTCCTCGAGGTCTTTAGAGTGCTAGGATGCTGAAGGTTTTCTATTGCACTTGCCTGTTTCATTTAGAACATGGATGGTCAGATACTTTTCAAAAACTTGTTGAAGTTCTTTAGAAGAGTGTTGGCATCGGATGTGGAGTTTATAAAGTGAGAGATGAGTTCAAGCATTAGGTTGTCCATAGAGAAGACTTTGAGGATGTAAAAGTCTGGTCTTCTCTTTTGTTGACCTTGGTTGTTGATAGGACATTGAGCAGTGAGACAGAGATGTCAAGCGGTCAATCCAGTCCAGGCGCATGGGTGATTTGCATTGGATTGTTGGTGATGTCAAGAAGACAAGGTCGAGAATGTAGCCTTTCAAGTGTGTTGGCTGGGTGACGTGCTGTACCACGTTGAGTGTGTCAGTGAGGGTGTCTCTTGGTTTTGTTTTTTGAGCTTGCACTGTCTGGAAGGTTGAAGTCACCCAAGAGGGTTGAGCTGGTATGTCAGATGGACAAGGTGTCAAGGTGATCTGGGAATTCATCAATGAAGGCTTTGATCTGCCAGGGAGGCTTGTATATGAGATGAAAGATGGTAGTCTAAGTTCCAGAGAATGAGAAACGGCACGCCAGCAGCTCTATGGAGTTGTGCTACTTGCTTACCTGGGGTGCAGTACTAGGAGGACTTATGGATGCTGAGGCCTCCTCACATCTTATGTGCATGGTCCACATGATGACGCTGTGGACTGTGGGAGAAAGGATGTTTAGGATGCTTGAGGATGTACAGATGAACCATATTTCTTTAATGAAGAGGACGTCAAGCTTGTGGTGGGTGATGAGGTGTGCGATGTCTGGTTCAAGGAGCACTGCGGAGTGAGTGTTAATGAGCATGATTTGAAATGTGTGTTCTGTAGTCGGAGTGTGTGTGATAGTGGAATGTGTTTTTAAAGTTGGGTGTATGTGTTCTGAGGATGCTATAGGAGTGTGTATGTTGTCTCGGTGTGATTGTGGGGATTGGTAGCATGAGGTGTTGTGTGAGGCAAAATGAACATTATTATGGGCAACAAACCATGCAAGTTCAATGAATGAGGTAATAGACCAATACCAAACCCGAAGAACCCAGAGAGCTGTTGTTTTTATTGGTCGGCAGTGCTGACTTTTTGATGCATCTGGGTGTGTCCTTCTATGCAATGAGGGGTTTTGACAGGCCAGTGTCTTTTGTCCAGATTTCTTTTCTATCTCTATCCCTGTTTGCACCCGCTCTTTTTCATCACTCCTACCTCTAGATATGCACCTAAGTCTGAAAGAATGTCACCGATGGCAAATAACATCTGCTGAGGCAATGTCACTCCCTGCTTTCCCTTCTTAGGGCCCGATTCTGATCGTGCAAGGAAAGCCCTCCGTACGACCCAGATCCGTAGGGTTTTCCGAGCGAGACGTGCTCCTGGAGTCCGACCGAACGAGTGCGATGCAGCCGTGTGCTGACAGACTCAGTTCGCTTGGACTCCCATTGAACTCTATGGGAGCCTATGTACAGACGCGTACACAGGCTCCCATGGCAGAAAAAGGCATGGGTGGGGAAAAGCGTACACCCTGTGGCGGGCACCCCATGTTGCCCGTCACACTGTGCATGCCTGGATTGGGGGACCCATGGGCACACCCCCGTGACAGATTTGGAGGGCCCTGGGTGCAGGGGGGCCTGCTACGGCCCCCCGAAGTACGCTTCCGACAGCCGTTCCGTCTCGAGGAGACCGAGGCAAAGCGGCTGTCTGACTCGTGCATCGTACTCGCTTGATCGGAATTCGGCTCCATTGCGCTGTACGATCCAGCTGCGGAATGAGTCGTACGGAGAGGTTCAGGTCTGGAAACGATTCGGTCAGCGCTTACGCGATCTTCGATTCGTAATTGGTCGTTCGGACCTGTGTACGATTCGGTCGTAAACAAGGGCTACGAATCGGATCCGGCAAAGCCAAATCCGATTCCGAGGCGTTCCGAACGACATCAGAGTCGGGCCCTTAGTAGAGTCTGTCACCAACACCTTGTTGTGGGTGTTGCCCTTGGGACTTGCTCCCACCTTTACGTTCTTTCCCATCATCTCATATAGAACGATGATATCCTCGACTAACCTTCCTCTTCTTCCCACCCTCTAGCATAGAAGTCCCGGGGCTTTCGTGCCCCGAGCTGGGTGATTAAACCTTCATCGGTGGGGCGGTCTCTTGCAGGGGTGTAACAAACACCCCCACAGCCCTCGCAGTGCGGGGAGCCCCCAGTCTTCAGTATG
>CAWUFW010025854.1:0-39553 GCA_963921515.1 Calotriton arnoldi | reverse complement strand
GCCATCGTAATGGGCCCCTTTGTTTTTAAAATAATTTTTATTTTTTGAAGATATTTTGTTTGTTTTTAATGTTGAACAGACTGGAGTAAAAATAATAAATGTTACCCCTTCGCTATCCAATACTTTCCCTACTGCTGCATTTATTGGAGTACCAATAGTGAATGTTACCCCCTCCGCAATCCGACACTTTCACCATTGTTGTACTGACTGGAGTGGGAATAGTACAATTTATCTCTCTGTTTTTCAACACTTTCCCTACTGTTGCACTTAATGGAGTGGGAATATTAAATGTTACCCCTCACTCTCCAACACTTTCCAAACTGTTGCACTTATTGTAGTGGGAATGGTACATTTTACCCCTCCGCTATCCAACACTTTCCCTACCGTTGTAGTAATTGGAGTGGGAAGTGTAAATTTATCCCTTCGCACTCCAACAGTTTTGCTACTGTTGAACTGGCTGGAATGGGTAGAGTAAATATTACTTATTTGCAATCCAACGCTTTTACTACTGTTGCATTTATTGGAGGGAGATTTGTAGATTTTACCCAGATTGTGACGTGGAAGAAGTGCATTTTTTATATATTCATTTTCATAGTTTCCGTAGTTTGGTATAAATTGTAGTGGGAACAGTATATGTATTAAATGTTATATTTTATCATATATTTTATGCAGTTATAATTTATATTATTATGTCTTTATTTATGTAAAATTATAATATTTTTAATTAGTAATATTTTCATTGTGTAAAATAATGTTTGCAACATTTAGAGAATTTAATTTAAATTATAATATAAATTAAAATTATGAGTTTAATAAATTTTTTGTAAGTCGAAATATGTAAATATATTTAAATTCTTATATATGTTTTTAACTTTTTAAATTAATTTTATATTATATTTGTTAAGATCTATATTAAATATTTTTAAAACATTTTTAATTATTGTTACTTTTTAATATATTCAATATGTAGTATTTTATTTTATATATATTTAAAATTCGATATCTTATACAACTATATTAATGACACCAATATTTTTTGGGGATATTTTTGTACTTACCAATATAAATATAGGATGTCGATATTTTTTACATCGATATTTTGGTAGGGGGATATTTTGAGTGTCGATATTTTGTCAGTGTACCAGTCAGTGTCAATCGGCCTGCATGTGTGCTTTATTTTCCTGGCTTTCCGCCTCTTGTTGTGACCATCTGGCTGGCGGCTATTTTGTGTATCCAG
Source organism: Calotriton arnoldi (assembly GCA_963921515.1). Classification (NCBI taxonomy): domain Eukaryota; kingdom Metazoa; phylum Chordata; class Amphibia; order Caudata; family Salamandridae; genus Calotriton; species Calotriton arnoldi. Next base: position 38,316 of record CAWUFW010025854.1, on the reverse strand, counting down.
CCAGTGTGCTTTTGCCATAGACCTGCATGCCTTTTTTGTTGTAGCCATGCCTTCTTGCTGGTTGCTGTTGTTGTGGCTATGTGGCTGGCAGCCATGTTGTGTAGTCAGCCAGTGTTCTGCTTTCCCCATAGGCCTGCATGTATTTTTCTCAATTTGTTCCCCAGGCCTTCTTGCTTGTTGTTGTGACCATGTGGCTGGTGGCCATGTTGTGTAGCCAGCAAGTGTGCTTTTGTCATCGGCCAACATGTGTTCTTTGTTTTGTAGGCCTGCTGCTTTTGGTTGTGTGACCGTGGCTGGAGGCCATTTTGCATAGAACAGTCAGTGTTTGTTTGCCATACCCTGGTATTTGTTGTTTGTTTGTGCCCATGCCTACTTCCTGTTATGATTGTAATTTTCCTTATTTTGTACAGGAAAAATGTTGCACAGTTTAGTTCATTTTCTCCATGTTTTCTTTTCTAACACATGTGCAATATTCATTAGTTTAATTCAGTATGTAACCTAGTCTGCCAATGGGCCTTTCAGCCAGTAGGCCCAGTACTAGTTATCGGTGCATGAAACAACTGTTTCTGTGTTTTGTCTGATGGTTGAAACAGCTTTTGTATGGCAAGGATGATATTGGATTAAAATACTAAATGTGTTTTTTAGGGTATTTCAAGTTTTTTCTCCTGCAAACAAACAGTGTATAGGTGGGGTAAGGCCTTTTTGGAGGATGTGTGTTGTTGTAAACATTTTTTGCCCTGTTAATGCTGAATTAATGCTTTGTTTTGCCATGGCTCCTTATTCTGGCCACTGGCAAGTGTGTGTGTTTGCCATAAGGCACCATTTGCCTTCGTTCCACATGCCATGTGGCTAGGGGCCATTTGTATACAGTCAGTGCCATGGACATGCATGTATTCTTTGTTTTCCAGTCATTTTGTATTACTACTAGCCAGCCAGTGTGCTTTCCCCACAGGCCAGCATGTGTTCTCTTGTGACTTTGTTGTCGGTGGCCATTTTGTGTAGGCAGCCAGTGTTCTTTCCCCTTAGGTCTGCATGCCTTCTCTTTGGGGCCCATTACGATGGCGGGCGGATGCACAACCGCCGTGCTGGCGGATGCAAAAACCACCAGTTACCGCCGGCACGCAGCAGTCCACACGCCCGCCCAATTACGATGCGAAAAGCAGGCCAAACACCGCCGGCAAGCCAGCAACACCGTCCGCCATCAAAGTGCGCCCGCACACGTAGCGGCGCAGCACAACTGACACACACCGTCCGACGAAACACGTCCCGCCCGGCGCATAAATTACGATGCCGCAAACAAACGGCTCCCACGGCAAAGAGACACCGCACGTGAAAGAGAGGCGGAAACACGGACGCAGAGCACGGACAACGAAGAAGCGGCACCCGGGCATGAATCCAGCACTGCAGGCCCTTCCCATGCTTCTGCTGATGCACCACCAAGGACGCAACGTACCGCGGAGACGCAGGTAGGCACACACACAACAAGTGCACGCAAACAGCGCACACAGTGCAAGGGCGGAAAAAGCGGACAACCCCCACCAGCGCGTGCACACTACACATCCACCATTGCATCCACATATGACACACAGGCCAAATCCTAACATCGCGGAACACATGTGTACACACCACCTGGGACTAGGAACCAACCACCCCGTCACGGCCCCAAAGCGCCGATGACGCCGCCACACATGCGCACAACGCAGAGGCCAACTGCAGCGCCATGCATGCGTCGCACACAGACACAGGGACACAACCAAGCAGCACACACATCAGCCCCACCCCGAACGCACATGACACGTGACAGGCCGGCCACAGACATGTCCCCAATGCCCAATTCACGGACAACACCCAACGCCACACAACCGACGCACACATGTCAGTGAAGACACGCAACTGCAGGACACACCCCAGTGTAACAAACATGGCGTAGCACACAGCGGCGGCAACACCAACTAGGAGAAGCAGGGCCCCTTCGGGAAGAGGGACGCCAGTACCACACTGAAAAACCCATACCACCCTGCACATATGAACAAGACACATGAAACGGAACACCAAAGAGCCCGGGGACCGACAACAGGTGGCCCAAGAATAACATCCACACACAAGGCCCAACGCAGAGCGGAAAGGCAGGCTGCCGCCCACACAAGGGAGAGCAGACAGCACTGAATGACCTTCCATTCCAACTCCGAAACCACAGCCCTACGACAGAAGCCGGTGAATACAGCCATTGTCCAAGAATAGACCAACACAGGCATGCCGAGGAGACCGACCACAGGGCAGATAGCGCATATCACAGAAGCACACAACGGACGGGGAAGAAAGAAGAAAACACTCCCCCATGTCGGCCACATGCAAGTTAATTGGAAGGAGTCACACAGCACTGACCTTGAACTGTCTGAGAAGCATGTGGGAAGAGGGCCCGTGTCCTCCAAACAAGCCAACAGAACACAAGTCCTGTCTCCCTACGACTACACAGAGCTCACAGCAACCCCGGAGCGTGCACATTGCAGACTGCACACACAGCCGGAGCACGCCACCTCAACGAACCGCTGCGAAATGGCAACCGCAACACACCTACCCAACTACGCCGAACAGCTCAAGCTGTACAAAACCAACACGATACATACATTGGGATGCGATCTCCTGTCCCTGCTGAACGTAAGTTACCGACTGACTTACCGCATCACATTGTTCAGCTGCGTCATGCCCGTCTTCTACTGTCGGAGGTGTCCCTACCAGCATCCCGTCGAGATATGCCTCTCCAACCCGGCATGTCTGAAGGCGGACCTGCTACCACTACTCCTCCCTCTGGACGCACACGACAGGGCCTGCTCTGCCTATGGGGGCATGGCGTATGTGGCCAACATCGCACCCGCACTGAAATGGAACCACTGTGCCTCCACACGACGGATCATCGAGAACAGCTACATCGAATGTCACCCAGCATGCCCCATCATGGTCCTCCAAGGGACAACCTACGAACAACACCTTGACAGCCACCATCCGCTTCATTGGCTGGCAAACATGTACACCACCAATGACATGGAAGCCCTGCTGGACGGCATCGCATACATGACAACCTGTAAATACGTCGGACCACAACGCAGGTTCCCCGAGTGACCTATAAAGTCCAACCCCGCACCCATGCTCAGCTTCCGCACGGACTGGCCAGTCACCACCACAACAGCCATACCAAACGACCGGCAACTGTAACCACACCATCAACGACATCGCCATGACATCGGATATGACCGGGACATGCACACTGTTCCCCATCACATCCAGGAACACCGCATGCATCGTGGGAGGCAGTGGCATGGGCTCTGTGTATCGCACCCACATGGACGGAACTGCACGAACAACCAGGACACGACATGGATCCAGCGCACATGGACACACACACCGCTCAGTGGACATGAATAGGTCGCCTGGAGTCTGTGGGTGCTGCACCCCTCCCACCCCCGCCCCGGGAATCCCATACCAGGACCTTTGCATGGACGACAAGTGCATACAACAACAACACGACCCCAGTGACTGTGACATGTCCAGTAACCACCACAGTGCAACAACAAGTGGCACGCCGCTGCATGCACGCAAGCACATGCCCTGATGTCATCTCACATGCACGCGTGCATGAGGAACAACCGCAGCAAACCTGTCACATGGAACTGAGATGGACTGTGCCCATGATGCCGAGCGGTCTGGTAGGCTACATGTATACCGTCTGTGTCAAAGTCCGCAGCTCCGCAGCTATACGTAAATGTACATTAGCACAGCCTTGGCCAAGCAGATGTAACCCCACACCCTATCCCATTTGTAATCATGCTCAGTATATCCTCAACATGTATTCCGCTGCCAGTAGTGTCCACTATACTGCATCACAGAGGACAGAAGACTCAATATAATGTTTGAAACCAAAACTGTCTCCGCTGACTCATTTCACAAGTACGAATGAGAGAGGATGAGAGTATGTGAAGTACACGGCAGTCGTGACATGACCATGTAGTCCACTGGTATTGGATGTCAACGCAAATGAGTAGCACTACTGTGGAAGACACACATGTGTCGTGTGAAGTCGTATGGACGCAGTGCTCAGGTGGGTGGGTGCGACGGGTAGATGCGCACATGCCAAGTTGGAGCACGCCGTGTTGGGAGGGCTCATGAACAGTACACCACTGCTTCCCTGGGCATTGTGAGAGGACACCTGTCGGGGGGGGGAGTGAACACGTGTGTGCACAGCAGCCGGGCACACGTACAAAGCGGTACCAGGCGCACCTCAGCCCACCCTCTGTGAACAAGCTGGATCCTGTTGTGCGCCCGCCATGCCCCTTGACAAGGCACACACAGCCCCAGTCGACCAGGTGTAACCCCAACATAGTCAATCCGCACAGGCGATACAGGGCACGGGATGGCAGTGGAGCATGGTGTGTGTGAGGTCTCCTCGCGCTCCTCCTGGTCATATCACGCAGGCAATAGAACCTCAACGTCTAGCATGGCACAAGTCAGATGGAAGTGTAGGGGGACGCACCACAGCACGAGCAGCACTGACGTCACGGGAGGTGGCTCGCACCATCCCATCCATTGCCCATCATACCAACCACGACACATGCCATTGCGACTAAGTGCAAGCGCGTGCGCCACCACCCCCGAGCCCTCCCCAGAGAGGCCAAAGAGTGAATGTGTGGGCCAACAGCCACAGACGGACGCGGCCTGGCCGCAAGGGCAGCCACAGCCACTGGGTGTCGCAGGTGGCGGATCCGGAAGGCGAAGACTGTGATGCATAGTCCATGCAGGCCGGGTCTCCATTTGGGGCACCACGCAGGTGGACGGCGTCCCGCCACACATCATACCCTGAGACAGCCCACTCGTGCAACTGGACCCACACATACACTCCTTGCCCTCTCTGGTGCGAGCTTGGGGCTGCCTGTGCAAGCGCTAGCCTCGCAGGTGAGCATGCATATTGGGGGCGAGGGGAGGACATGAGGGCTGGGGCGAAGATGACTGTATCACTGTCAGTTAGTACAAGGGATGACCCAGATGTGGAAAGGAAGAGACGTGTCCCGTGTGTACTGCAACTAGTCGCCAATCCAACTACCCCCCATGTCCGGAATGTAAGCCCGCACCTAGGCCCGCCCATCCGCCACATCGAACATACCACCAGCACGACAACCTTCCCATTCGAAACACTGACTGGGGGTGGCGACCAGTGAACAATCATGTGTAGCCTACCCACGCGTACATGTGGGCCCTCCATGATCCATGTCACCTGCGGCAAAGACATGACATGCGCAATGAGGGAAGTGAGGAGAGCTGTCCGCCCCACGCGCAGAAGGTGCATCAGCTCCACAGACCCAGCAGCGAGTCCAGCAGGGGTCACATGTGCAGGGGCAGCTGTGCCTGGTGTGAAGGCACATGCATATAGACAGCACATCGACCAATGTGTAGTCTGCTCACATCCACAGTCCATCATCATGCGGACATAGGAATTGAACACAGGGCAACACATCTTAGTTGGTGCACCCACCGTGACCAACAATGCGCAATCATCGACGTACCCGCCCTGTGCATGGCCCCCCACCCAACGGAGGCACATCCAGTGCCACCATCCCACACACACAAGCCTTCCACGGAACATGCTGTGTCCAATGGTCAGTACAGAGTCAGCGCCCATCTGGTGGATCCTGAACAGGAGACACATGCACACACATGCCAGCTCCCACTATGTACGTCTGCCACCTGGCACTTGCAATGTAACCTCTCACCTGTGACGTGTGACTGCAAGCACACAGCCGTCTTGGCATGGGGCTGTCAATGTGGACACCAGTCAATGTTTCGGGAGCTGTGATCCGTACAGTGCTGTACATAGGGTGCAGTGCTGACACCTACTACTGTCTCATATCCCCTCGTGCCACAGGTCCCACTTGTATTGGCCGCTCAGCCCATGCCCACATCGTCGTCGTCGTGTGCCATACTCATCCAGCCTCGGAAGCAGTTCCATGCTCAGCAGACACTCATGTTGCCGTGGCGTTGCCGCTTGACGAATATGCAGTCAGTCCCCATCAGCACGCCCCGCAAGTCATTGGGGCCTAGATCCCCATGTGCATGCACATGGCAGTGGTATGTCTCACTTGCCATTGCCATTGTTGGGAGACCTGTGTAAGTGTATTGTGGCCGTGCCGTCCCAGCTTGACAGCTGGGCTGTGGTTCATGTGCTTGCTCAGTCATGTCAGTGATGTGTATGCGAAATTGCCATGTGCCGTGTTGCTTTGACATGTGTCCTCTGCCATTTAACCCAGGCGGAGACCGAACATTGACCGCCCATACCAATTGCTGGCGGACATGGACGATACAGAGGTAATCAGGAAGTTTCGGCTGGACAGGCCAACTCTGCATCGACTGTGTGCCATGTTAGAGCCCCATCTCCGTCCCCGCAGGGTGTATCCGACTGCTGTCACCCCCACGGCTAAGGTGATGGCCGCCATGCATTTCTTCGCCACTGGGTCATTCCAGCACACAGTGGGCAGTGGAGGAGGGATGTCCCAGCCCATGTTCAGCAAGGTGCTGAGGGATGTACTGGCAGCCATGATGCTGTACCGAAACAGGTACATCAGATTCCCCAGGGCTCGTGGAATTGGCGGCAGTGAAGGGTGCATTCTATGCCCTTGGCAGAATCCCACACGTCGTGGGAGCCATTGACTGCACACATGTCGGCCTTGTTCCACCACAGGCCACTGAGCACCTGTACCGCAACAGGAAGCACACGCACTCCCTGAATGTGCAAGTGGTGTGCCTTGCGGACATGGTGATCACCCACGTGTGTGCCAAGTTTCCAGGCTCGGCACATGACGCACACATAATGCGCAACAGCATCTTGCCACGACTGATGGCCAATCTGCAACAGGATCGTGGCTGTATTGTCGGTGAGTATGTGGAGTGGTGTAGCGTGCTGGTTGTGCGATGCTGTCCCCTGTCCAGTTGGAATAGCAACGGTTCTCTGTGTCCCTCACACCCAGGTGACTCTGCGTATCCGAATGGGGCATGGCTGCTCAGTCCATTGAGGAATCCTCGCACCCCAGCAGACGATCGCTACAATGAGGCACATGGGAGGACCAGACGTGTGGTCGAGCGTACCTTTGGCCTCCTCAAGTCCAGGTTCAGGTGCCTGGACCGCACCGGGGTGCACTGGTGTACTCCCCACAGAAGGTGTGCCAGATAGTGGTGGCGTGCTGCATGCTGCACAATCTGGCCATTCGGAAGCAGATCCCCTCATTGTGGATGACGGAGATCAACCAGGGCCCCAGCCCGCAGACCAGGACAGCTCGAGTGAGGTGGACAGCGGAGAGGAGGAAGCTGGGAATGTGCGCCAGCAGCTCATCGCCCGCTACTTCACTTGACGGTGAGTGTCCATGTACGACGGATGATGTGTCTGTATCTGTGCAGGTGTGTGTGTGCTGTGTCTGGGTGGCCGTATGTTCACTGCGTGCAGTGTGTCAACGCTCCGTGGCCAGGGTAGTATGCCACTGTTGGTGACTGTGGCATTGTGCCCTATTGCTCTGTGCGATGTGTGTACATTGCTTGTAGTTGTTGACATGTACTGTGTGATGGGTGTGTGACACACTCATTGAATGTGCTCCTGTTCTGTCTCCCACCCCTAGGTCCCTACAGGCCCTCCGGATTCCATTGCCATGCCACGCATCAGGTGCCTTTCCGCCCAAGGTGGCCGTTGTATTCCGTACAAATAAAACACAGGGCACAAACAGCAGTTGGTGAAAAAGGTGCATTTATTACAAACTGTGACATGTGATTGTGTGTAAGGTGATGACAAAAGTGGTGCGTGCAGTGACAATGAGCTGTCGGTCATGGCTGCGTGATGATCAGGGTGTACCCACTGGTTCTATGTCCATAGTCCAACACACACATGCCATCCAGCTGGCTGTGTGGAGTGGGATCGTAGAGCAAGTCAATGCAGTGGCTGGTCAAGGAAGGCTGGCGGAAGGCTGACTGGCTGCCTCACTTGCGACTGGAGCGTGCGAAGTCCTCCCGGGAGATCTGTTTCCTCTTCGGACGGCCCCTTCCACGTTTGGGAGGGGGTGTGTGGTGGCGACCTGCTGGTGGTGGGTGAGGTGTGCTCACTGGCTGTGGACGCAGGGGAAGTGGACACTGCTGCCCGACCCTGCGCCCTAGCAGGTGGTGGCGGAGGTGGTGTTGCTGGCCTTGCCTGTGACCCCACCGCCACCACCAGCTGGCCCATGAGGTCCACGAGTTGGTCCATACGGGACACGAATTGGCCCATATGGGCGTCCATGGACCTCAGCACCCCCAGCACCTCCCGCGTGTCAGTAGCAGACCTGGCCCATTGTCCTTGGGCCTCTTCATAGGCCCCAAGGACTCTGGCCATTTGAGGCAGGGCATGGCTCCCAGGGGAGGCTGGCGTTTCCCTGACCCTGCTCCTCCTACCAGTCCTGCTGCCACCGGCCTGCCCACTAGCCACATTGCACACCACGGTCCTCGCTGTGGCTCCCAGGGTGGATCCAGTCGGCCGGGCCACCACCTGCGCTGGGGCTGGTGCCAGCGAAGACGTGGTGGTGGTGGAGGCGGTGGTGGTCGGTGCGGCGATGGTGGCGGTTGCGGCAGTGGTAGTGGCCGCAATGACCGTGGGTGTGGCCGCAACGACAGTGGCAGCAGGGGACTGGGACTGTTCAGCATCCCTGGATGATGGGTTGGTGGGTAGGAGGGGTCCTGGGAGCGGCTGGGCCCTGCCACGCCAGATGGGCCAGCTTGGTGGTCCGTGTCCGAAGAGGAGGACAGATCCTCCAGATCCGTGTGTCCTCGTTGGGGGCTTGTGGGCTGGCTGTGCTGGCTGCTGTCTCCATCCCCAGCATCCAGCAGTTCGTCACCTGTGGAGAGAATGAGATTTGTTATTGTGTTGCACCTGGCGAAGTATGTATTAGTCGTCTGACATTGGCAGTTCGTGCAATCTCGTACATGGGTTTCCCGGAGGCGAGTGTGTGGCTGTGGCATCTGTAGTTGTGTGTGCTAGGCAATGGGACTGTGTGCTGTGCACATGTGGCATGGGACGGATTGGCCATGCCGATGGGTGTGTTGCTGTGCCCCTACTCATTGTGACTCTGGTGTATGCGGGCTCCTGGCCCATCCTGGGTCTGGTTTGTACTTTGCTTTTGGAGTTCATATGGAACGCTTAGGAACGCATATGGCAACATGGGGGCCATGGCCCAGATTCGCATTTGGGAGGGGATATGCTTTTGGGGTTCAAATGGAACGCTTTAGGAACGCATATGGCAACATGGGGGCCATGCCCCAGATTCGCATTTGGGAGGGGATATGCTTTTGGGGTTCAAATGGAACGCTTTAGGAACGCATATGGCAACATGGGGGCCATGGCCCAGATTCGCATTTGGGAGGGGATATGCTTTTGGGGTTCAAATGGAACGCTTAGGAACGCATATGGCAACATGGGGGCCATGCCCCAGATTCGCATTTGGGAGGGGATATGCTTTTGGGGTTCAAATGGAACGCTTAGGAACGCATATGGCAACATGGGGGCCATGGCCCAGATTCGCATTTGGGAGGGGATATGCTTTTGGGGTTCAAATGGAACGCTTAGGAACGCATATGGCAACATGGGGGCCATGCCCCAGATTCGCATTTGGGAGGGATATGCTTTTGGGGTACATGCTGTGAGCCATGGGTGCCGAACGTGACATGTGTTGTGGCAGCATGACAGTGCATGGTCTGAGGTGTGTGCATGCCTGACATGCCCTGCATATTTGCTGTCTGTTGTGATTACTGGACATGGCATTGGACGCATCGTTATGAGTGAGTGATAGTTGTGTGCCAGCCAACGTATTGCAGTTGTCCCATCTCCTTGGTGTGCGTGCTGCCCTGTGCCATGTGCATCACTGCAGTGCTCGGGGGTGTGGCCCATGTTGTGTGTTGTTGCTCACAGTGTGTCGTGCGCTTAATTGACTTCTGGCACATGGTTGGTCATGGGCATGTGTCTTAGCGTGACTGCTGTATGTGTGGCAGCTGTGCGGATGACATGCCTTTCATGAGACTGGGGCTGACGGATGGGATGGATGGTATGTTGTATGTGCATGGTGTGTCTGTGAGTTTGATGGGTTCAGTGGTGTTCGTGTGCATTTATGTTGTTCCGCTCTGTTGCGTCTAGTGTTGTTTGTCTTACATAGGCGTAGTTGTGGGGTGTGGGGTTGACAGGCAGTGGGGGCTACATGGACAGGACTTCAATGGTGTTTCGGTTGTGTGTGATGAGTTGCACAGTGGCTGCCGTGTGGGACTATATTCAGTGTGGCTTGTGCATGCAGACGTGGCTCCTTGGGTGTTGCTATGTCTGTGATGGGTCATGTGGGGTGTGAGTCTGTTGTTCATGTCCGTGTGCACATTGTTCACTTGTTCGTGACGGTGGGCGGTGCTGCGTGTTCGTCTGCTACGTGACATGTCCCATGTGTTGGTGGTGTTATGGTCCTCATGCCTCCAGTAATCCAGCCCTGTCCAGTTTCCCACCTGCAAGTTGTTCGTGCGTGCACTGTACTGGATGCCACATGGCTCTAAGCGGGGGTGCTCCATGTTGCAGGTCTGTGGGGGTGGGGGGTGTTGTGGGTCGTGGGGGTGGCTGTACACCCACTGACACCGATTGCTGTGGACCGTGATGTCTGCCTTTCGGCTGTCGTTGTGCACTGCGGTGGCTGACACGTGGCTGTGGGGTGTGGGGGATGCTCCTCCTTGCTGTGCTGTGGGACTGGGGCCTGGTGTGTGTTGTACTTGGGCTGTCCACCGTCCCACCCACTGCACTTTGTGTTCCTGCCACTTACCTGTTACTTGTCGGTTAGTGCAGCTGTGGCGGACACATGGGTGTGGTGGGTGCTCGTTGTGGCGCTTCTGGCATATTTGGGGACCTGTTGGTGGTTACGTGGCTGGCTTAGTGTACACATGTCCCCACGCATCTTACAGTTGTTCGGTTTGGGCTGTGTGTGGTAGTGTCTGTTGCATGTGTGTGTGATGTGTTGTGTATTGTGTGCTGGACATGGGGGTGTTTGTCCCTGGGAGCTGTGGCATGGTAGTTGCGCATGTGAGTACATAGCGGTGTGCTGGTATACATTAGTTTGTACTTACCAGCCTCCACTCCCCCTGCTAATCCGGCGAGGATCTCCGGATGGATTACGACTCGCACCTTCTCCTCCCACACTTTGAAGGTCTTAAAGAGCGCGGGATTCCCTCCGCCAGTGACGGCAGCCAGCTCTCTGTTTTTGCCCTCCTTCTTCTTGACCAGGCTCTTTACGTCATTCCAACGTTTGTTAATCTCGACTCTGTTTCTGGGCAGGGTCCCGACTGCATTGACCTGGTCTACGATCCGGTTCCACATTCTGTTTCTGGTGGCTAGTGGTGTGTGCTGGACCATGTTCCCATAGATTTGTGGGTACACCTTGATGATCTCGTCGACCATGACCGTCAGCTCCATGGGCGTGAACTTGGGCATCCTTTGTGGTGCCATGGTGTTTGTGGTGCTGGTGCGGTGTGTGTTGTGTAATGTGCAGGGGGTTTGTGGTGCCGGTGTTTGGTGGTGGTGGTGGTGGTGGTGGTTGTGATGTGTGCGTTTCTGTGGTGTGCTGCTGTCCTTGCTGTGTCACTGTGTCCTCTCCTCTCCTCTCTGGTTTGCAATGTAGCAAGGGGTTGTAGTCTGTGGGAGTGCTGCTTTTGTACTCACCTATGTGGGTGTGTCCTCATGGTCTGTTGTTTTCAGGTGTGTTGTGTCTGGGGTTCTGGCCTTTGTATTTTTTGTTTGTCCGGGGGTGTTTTCGGGATGTGTACTGTGCTTGTGTATTTGTGCGTGCCCTGCTGTGTGGACTTGTTGGCCATGTTGTGTGCTATTGGTTTTGTGTGCGGATGGTTTCTGTGCAGGTACGTTGGCGCCATGGCTTCTGCCGTGTCGATTCTCATCGGCGTTGTTTGCGCTGGCGGGCGGTATATTTGTTGTTTTTCCGCGCTCATGGCGGTGCGATCGTAATTTCACGTGCGGTGTGTCGACCGTGTGGGCGGGCGGTTTTGTGTTGTCGTGCGTGTTTCCGTCCGGGGCGGGCGGTTTGACTCCGACTCGGACGATGGCGGGCGGTATTTTGTGTGATTTTTCCGCCGATGGCGGTTTTCGGTTTGTGTAATCGTAATGGCGTGGTCGGTGTTCAGACGGTGTGTGCGGGCGGATTTTTGCCGCTTCCATGCCTGGCGGATTTATTTACGCCGGGTATCGTAATGGGCCCCTTTGTTCCTAAAATCTTCCTGCTTAGTGTTGCTGTTGATGACAATGTGGCACTGGCTGGCAGCCATTTTGTGCATCCAGCCAGTGTGGCCCTTTGTCATAGGCTTGAATGGATTTTTGAGCAATGAGATAGCAGTTTAATAACGTATTATTATATGTTTGAGGATAACTTCACTTATTTATAATTTTTCAAATTTTTATTTTTTCATTTTTTTCAATTGATTGATAAATGATATATGTATTTTTGTTTGTTTTAATTATGTATTATTTAGTTTTATTTTTCATACCATTGTCACTACACCTGGCATCAATCAACACCATGTCTGCTATAGGTGCACAACAGCATTTATTGTCTAAGGATTATTCCTTCCATTGTCATTTGCTAGGTGCGCCTCCCTGAGTGCCATATTTCACGTGAATGACGTCAAGTGATGCACATAAAACATGTTTTTGTTGTTTTGGCTCTCTCTTATCCTTCCTGAGTGTACAATCAGTCACGATGAAAGTTAATGTTGGTGTGGTTTTCTGTTTTACAAATAGATAGATAAACTGTATTGTTAAATATTTATAATAAGAGTAACCAGTGACTTCACTAAATGATATTGTGTTTGTTTGCACTATTAATTGAACTGCAAAATGCCACGTTTCACTGATGTCCTTCTGGTTTCTTTTTTTTAGGTGCACGAGAGACAACATCACCCACAGTACTGCTAGAAAGAAGGCCTGTGCATGATGTGACACGACTCACACGGTAAATAGACATAATATCGAAAAAAATATATAGAATGGACAGAATATCGAATACAAAATATAGAATGGACATAATATTGCATGGACATAATATAGTGGTTAATAATATCGAAATGCAGGTAAGTAATATCGATTGCTAAAATATAGAAGTACATAATATAGGCATTAAAAAATATCAAATTTTTAATAATATCGAATTTTTTGCAAGTGTTTTGTATGTTAGTATCTGAGTTAAAAATGAATAATATTTTTGTAATGTATGTTTAATTTTTTTTAAAGTTACGAAATGTATGTAAAATAATTTTTGCGTATATTACTTCCATAGCGGGTTGTTGGTTTATAGGGGAATAGGGTGGGAAGTAATTTAATTTAAATTAATTAATTAAATATTGTATTAATTAATAATTTAATATTTAATAATTTATATTGTTAATTACATTAATTAATTTATTATTAATTCATTATAATTTGACTAATAACAATACATAATTAATTGGTAATTATGTTAATTATGTTTTAAAAATGAATTAATTCGTAATTAAAAAGATATTAATTATTAAATATTATTTTGTTAATATGTTAATTGTGTACTTTTTTTAGGAGCGGGTTGAGGGTTGATAGGGGAGTAGGGTGGGAAGTAATTTAATTTTAAGGACATTTTATAATAATCTAAAATAATATTTATTAAAAGTTATTTTATAATGTTAATTGTGGTAATTAATTTAGATTTGATAATTATTAATTTGATTGTTAATTGCTATTAGTTAATTAATTAATTGTTAATTAATTATGTTAAATAATTAATACTTTATTAATTTGGAGGTGACGTTTATAGGGGAAAATGGTGGGAGGTAAATTAATTTACAAAAATTAATCAATTGTTGATTAATGTTGATTAAATTGCTGGAGTGGGAATATTAAATTATTCCTATCCGCTATCCAACGCTTTCCTTACTGTTCCACTCGCTGGAGTGGGAATAGTAAATGTTACCCTCCCGCTGTCCAACGCATTCCCTACTGTTCCACTCACTGGAGTGGGAATAGTAAATGTTACCCTCCCGCTGTCCAACGCTTTCCCTACTGTTCCACTCGCTGGAGTGGGAATAGTAAATTTTACCCTCCCGCTATCCAACGCTTTCCCTACTGTTCCACAAGCTGGAGTGGGAATAGTAAATTTTACCCTCCCGCTATCCAATGCTTTCCCTACTGTTCCACTCGCTGGAGTGGGAATAGTAAATGTTACCCTCCCGCTATCCAACATTGATGTAACATTTTTTTAACAGATTATATATATATTTTATATTAATATTATCATTTTACAATTAATTTTAAGTATGTTTTAATTAATTATATTGATTATTTAATTAAGTTAATATTACTTATAACATATTTAAAAAAATCGATATTTTTTACCAACTATATTTAAAACAATGATATTTTGTCTTCGATATTTTTGGACTTACCTGTTTGTAGATAGGGAGACGATATTTTGTCCATCTATATTTTGGCGACAATATTCTGTCCAGACTAAATTTTGGTCGTCGATATTATGTCAGTGATCCGACTCACACATCACAGGTATCTCTTCAACTTGTGAAGCTAAGTGCCACTGCTAACTGACAGCTTCAAGATGGCCTCAATGAATGATGCTGCCTAGAAAGTGGCCAGTGAGAAGAAGAAGGAGCTTACTACCACCACTGGTATGTCGCCCCAGATCATTTTTGGAAGAAATAAAACTGTGCCTGCCACACCGGCATCTAGGGGGCAAGCTGGGAGTAGCACCCCCACATCAGAGGACCCACCCCAATCTAGGCCGAAGCCCATGTCTGTCACAGAGACAGCCAGTCTAATCATGGCAATGCCGATGAGCAGTTATGTTGAAATTGACTTATCGCAAAGTAGTACCAAATCGTTGCAGGAAACTCAGAGAAGTGGACAACAACAGCCACAACCACCAGTAGTTCCTTCTGAAGTAGTGGCAGTTCAAGAGATTGAAGATCCATTGTCTTCCAGATCTCCAGCTAGAAAATGGAGGGTTAGTGGTGCATCATATTCTTCTTCAAGCCCCCGTTCAGACGATCTAGACACCACTTAGATCCCGCCTCAGAGAGTGAGACATGCCACTAGGTGAGGCTAGGGAAAAGGAAGGTTCCAGGAACCCTTTGAGTTATGGAGGCAGATGTAGAAGAGGAAGATGACGATGAGTCATCAAGGATGTTAGCCCAGCCCCAGTGGAGACCGATGTTACCCCATCCCTACTTCCCGGGGGATGTGACAGTGGCACCACAGATATTACCACCGCCACCTGCCATATTTGCAAAGTCCCGGCAGCGACCTACATCCACAACCACCTCAGTAGAAGTAGGTACTGCAAAGAGTCAAATGTCAAAATGCCCACCTACCACTAGTTCATCCGACATTGGCAGTGGCAGCAGCATCAGAAAGTTGAGCTCCCCAGTTTGGGACTTCTTTTCAGTTAGCAAGAAGGAGGTGAACATTGCCATTTGCTCCCTTTGCGGAGCAAGCGTTAGTCAGGGTACTGGGTGCAAAACAACCCATTTGAGAAAGTACCATACGATTAGTTGGGAAGTGCACCTTAGCAGGCCAAAAACTGCAAGTGTTGTTGGTGAAGGGGGTGAAAGCTGGGTTAGACAGGGAATCTGAATCCGATCCGATAATGGTGGAAGGTGATGAAAAGGAAGACATTTTTGTAATGCAAAGCAGCCCTCTCCCCAGCAATGCAGTAGTATTGCCCACATCAGCACAACACCTGCACATTGCTGCGCAGGGTACTGCTTTCCAATTGTGGGTTCAGGGTGTCTATGAGGTCTAGGATGACAGTGCTACTCAGCCTGTTCTGTTCATATATCTCTTCCTCTGTCTTCTCAAACAATGTCAGCCTGACTCTGAAAATCCTCTCCTGTCTCCTCCTCCTCTGCTGAGCAGCCAGAATCTGCATCCTCCTTGCTATCACATACAGGGCAGCCATTGTTGAAAGACTTCAGATGCATTCTGGGCACCTTTTTATAGGTTGGGCCTGTTTACCACCTGGTTCTGATTGGCAGTTAATTGCATGCGCAAACGGGCCAATTTGCACATTTTTCACAATTTGCGCATGGCCTGTACATTGTAATTTGCGAGTAGCTAATTGCAAGTCGTTATTTTTTGCAAGTCGGTATTCGTTCGCATTGCAATTTTAAGGTTTGCGAGTGCATTTGGTACATCGCAGGTGCCCATTTTTGTATGCGCAAATCGGTTTGCGTCCGATTTTGGACATCTGGCCCCAAGTAACCAACTTACTGTCTACCTCCAGAAGATTCTGCACTTATTTCAGCCATTCATTTAAAGCCCAGAAACAGCTGAGGGTCATTCAGCATAATAATAGAATCCCAGTTAAAGCACTCATACAGGAGGTGCCAACACATTGGAACTCAACTTATTACATGCTTCAGCACCTGTTTGAGCAGTATAAATTTATCAAAGTGGGTATGCAGTTGTGAAAGGCATGACCATTGAAAAGGACAAATGGGGCCTAGTCAAATGCCTGACAGTGATGCTGCTTCCTTTTGAGGTGTTAACAGAGGAAGTCAGAGAAGAAGGCAGTACCATGGGCCAAGCTATCCCATTGTTGCACATGCTACAGGAACAGCTAAAGAAGATGTCTGCATTGTACATCGGTGTGGAGGAAAGAAATATCTGGCTTGCCCAGTAACCAGTGTCTCTGCTGAGCGGGTTTTTAGTGCTACTGGTGCCATTGTCACAGTGATAAGGACCAGTCTCTTCCCCAAAACGTGGAGAGATTAACCATGATCAAAATGAATCAGCACTTTATACCACCGGACTACTCCATACCTGAGGTACGACAGGAGCAAGATGAGGGAGACTCAGGTCATGAAAGTAGTGTGTTAGATGACCTACTTCTGGGTGACCCACCAGAGATTTCGAAGATGTGCTCTACTTCCCTGACTACTAGGTCTGGGCCAACAACCATTGAATTTTCTCTCCCAGTCTCTAGTCTATCGCTAATCTGCTTTCCTTCTTTGCCGTCCAAAACAAAAAAGATATAGTTAGGGGAACAGTATTATTTACTCTTATTTGTTTGTGTCTGGTTGACTAATTCATCCCCACCATCTTACTCTTAGACAGAATTTATTGCCAGATTGGAGTTGTAACTGTGTATAGTGAAGAAGTCCCGACTACCCCCTCACACCCATTTCATTTCTCTCAAAGGCATTGGATGGAGAATACAAACAAGTGTGTGACTGCCTCCAACCCTGGGCCGTGACTATCTATCCTTTCCTAGTTTATTACCCTAGCCGGACTGCCCCACATCTGACATTATTTTATTTACACTGGCCAATCTCTGCTTTGTGTAAAAATTGATCTTTATTCTGCAATGTACCACAAATCGATCATGGTGTGGACGCCAGAAGAACAGGTAAATGTAATGCATTGCCTGCTGAATATTTGTTGTTTGTTGTGAACTTGTGATGTATGTTGAGAGATGATTCATGTGGCATATTGACACTGGGTGTTTGTTTATCTGTAACTATTACTCTTAAAATGTATTTGTGTAATGATTTACAATGTTGGTAGCCTAGCGACAGCTGATCAATTTTCTACTGAAGTATTGTTTTCCTTCCCCTTTGAGAGATAGCGAGATTCTTTCACCGGGTCCACTCCACACTGCTTTGTTTTAATTGTTTTCTGCTTTATAGACCTCAAAAAGTCAGATACGACCATTCCCTTAGCTAGTGCAACACAACACAAATCTAGTCTACACAAAAAATGACTCAATGTTTCTCTTGTGCAACAACAAAATTGTACTACAGGTCGATCGATTGCATTTTGAGTCAGGACTCGGGACACAGTTGGAACGGAGTTGGACACCTTACCCGGAGTCAGACTCAGGAGGATCAGAGATGATGGAATGACTCAGAGCGTGGGCATGCTTACTTCAATAACGGCCACCAGAAGAAGGAAGTTTTCATCTTCACTGAAGCCAAAAGATTTGGTGATGATTTTGAAGTGGCCTACAGTTAAACAGACCTAATCATCTCTGTGTAGTGGTGGTGAGTGGTGGGGTGGTGCGTTGATTTTTTTTGATTGGGAAGGTGTTATGTTGCTGGGTGTGTGTGTGCTCAGTGCTGTTTGGCTCAAATTCTAAGCTAAATTGTGGTTTGTTGGGTGGGGGGCCTGCTGTTGAAGGTAAATGATGGTAACTGGAAACAGACATTTAGTCAACAATAATAATCACATTATGCACGTGCTGAAGTTGCTGTTACTGTTAGGCTACATATCATTGTTAACTTATGATTCATGCTGATGAATTGAAGATCATGACAGTTGCGAGTTTGATCAGCCCAATACCAAGAGTTACATGCAGCCACTTTTTGTGTGATTTTTTGGTTGTTGTAAAATTGCGCTCACCTAATTGTTCATTCACACACCAGGCATAAAATGTAATGAATGAGTGCAAACAGGACTATTCTTCTTCTCTTCTCTCTTGTATTATGCTGCCTCTGAGTCTTCTCGGTGCAGTCCTTATGCAGTTTAAGTTCTTTCCCTTGATTCTTCAATATCATTCCTATTTTTCAATCTACAGGCCCTCTTACCATGCGCCATACTGGAAAAACAATATAATTAACTTACTCACGCTTACCTTACCAAACTGCATCCGCCAGGCACCCAAGAATGACAGACAGTCCAAGAGAAATGCAAATGCAGGTCCCAATTTGGCAATACAGTATCATTTTTTCCTCTTAGTAATCATTAGAACTGTGTGTGTTGTTTATGTTTACTTGGCTCCTACAGATATTTTAATTTAATATATTTGCTATCTTTCAGTGACATATATAATGTAACTTGGGTCTCTCTGGGGGCAGGCGGACAATTTGATTTGGTGTACTGCTCATCATTCCTCCATTTACTTTTCATCTCATAACAGATTTATGATGGTCATTCTGAGATACTTCCAGCCTTCAACAGACATCCTTCTCAAGACCTACCATACCACTTTAAAGCACCAGGTTAAATTTATGCTCCTCTGAAAACTCACTCCTTCAAGCCTAAGGGATCAACACCCTTATACACACAAAAGCTTACCAAATACTAGCATACCATATAAGGACAAGGGAAAGAATGGAAAATATCAAAACCAGCCATTTTTCAATACCACCTCTCACAAAGACCTCTGCCACATTCTAATTTCTTTCCTCCTCCATCATCAAGTTGTTGCAAGGAGCAACCCTCACACTCATTTTACACATTGTCAATACCTCCCTAACCCAGTGCACAATCTATGTTGGACTCAAGAATAGACAGCTATCCCTACAGCGTTCCCCAGTATGTGGTCCATTGCTAGCTTGTTATGTGCATGGTTTATAAATACCAAAATATACATAGAAAAACATCCAGACATAAGGGTAAAAAAGAATAAATCTTGGATTGGGAAGAATTTTAACTGGAGACTAGGAATGCAATTATCTTGAATTGGTTAGAAGAGTAGACCGGGCCTCTAAAGAAGATTCTTCCAATAGTGGTGAAAATAAGACAATATGGCTGGCACCCAAAATTCCCCCTAATATTGCCAGTAACCAGAGAAAAAGTAGCAGACAACCGAGCTAGCTAGTTGCAAATTACAGATGATGGCAACTGACTGCTTCCACTTTGCTACCCGGGCCACAAAGGCTTCAGAAAATGCTGTAACAGCTGAAGCTTTGAGCTGCCAAGAGACCAAGAACAGCTACTAGGATAAGTAAATTGTAACCAGAGTCCTACCTCTTTGAGCCGAGGCATACCAGGATGAGAAATAATGAAACAAATGAGGTACAAGCCAGTCACAGAATAGTGTGACATATGAAAAATCAAATGTCTTTCTAAGAAGATCTTTGTCAGCACTGAGGTGGTATCTAACTTCAAAATCTAAAAGGAGGAGACTCATCTCACATGTCATCCCTTACAACTCAATAGCCAATGTAGCAAAAAAGATCATAGAAAGAAATTGGAAGATTGTGGCTAATTTAGAGATCTCTATACCTTTGTTTTCATTCAGTAAAGGATCTAAATTATAAGATAGGTTGGTGAAAGCAGCCAGCCCAGGTGAAAGAAAGAAATAATTCAGTGACATGTTGGATCTGCCCCCTTTGACAGGCCATTATAGGTATAACAAGTGTGCAGCTTGCCGGTTCACTGACACAACATCGCTGTAAAAAATATTGATGTAAAAAATATCGAGTGAAAACTATAGAAAACAAAAATATTGACTCATATACTTAAACAGGCAAGTACAAATATATTAAATATTTTTAACAAAATAAAATACAGTCAATATACATTTTAATAAAATATAACAAACTTAATAAAAAAATTAACACACACACATAATAATTTATACATATACATTTACTTTAAAACACTTAATAAACTATTATTATTAATGTATGTTAAAAGTTTAAAATAATATTCAAAATAACAATACAAATTAATGATTTAAAATTTAAAAACACAAAGATCTATAATAAATTAAAACATTAAGGGGCCCATTACGATACCCGGCGTAAATAAATCCGCCAGGCATGGAAGCGGCAAAAATCCGCCCGCACACACCGCCTGAACACCGACCACGCCATTACGATTACACAAACCGAATACCGCCATCGGCGGAAAAAGCACACAAAATACCGCCCGCCAACGTCCGAGTCGGAGTCAAACCGCCCGCCACGGACGGAAACACGCACGACAACACAAAACCGCCCGCCCTCACGGCCGACACACCGCACGTGAAATTACGATCGCACCGACATGAGCGCGGAAAAACCACAAATATACCGCCCGCCAGCGCAAACAACGCCGATGAGAATCGACACGGCAGAAGCCATGGCGCCAACGTACCTGCACAGAAACCATCCGCACACAAAACCAATAGCACACAACATGGCCAACAAGTCCACACAGCAAGGCACGCACAAATACACAAGCACAGTACACATCCCGAAAACACCCCCGGACAAACAAAAAATACAAAGGCCAGAACCCCAGACACAACACACCTGAAAACAACAGACCATGAGGACACACCCACATAGGTGAGTACAAAAGCAGCACTCCCACAGACCACAACCCCTTGCTACATTGCAAACCAGAGAGGAGAGGAGAGGACACAGTGACACAGCAAGGACAGCAGCACACCACAGAAACGCACACATCACAACCACCACCACCACCACCACCACACACCACCACCACCAAACACCACCACCACCACCACCACCACCACCACCACCACCACCAAACACCGGCACCACAAACCCCCTGCACATTACACAACACACACCGCACCAGCACCACAAACATCATGGCACCACAAAGAATGCCCAAGTTCACGCCCATGGAGCTGACGGTCATGGTCGACGAGATCATCAAGGTGTACCCACAAATCTATGGGAACATGGTCCAGCACACACCACTAGCCACCAGAAACAGAATGTGGAACCGGATCGTAGACCAGGTCAATGCAGTCGGGACCCTGCCCAGGAACAGAGTCGAGATTAACAAACGTTGGAATGACGTAAAGAGCCTGGTCAAGAAGAAGGAGGGCAAAAACAGAGAGCTGGCTGCCGTCACTGGCAGAGGGAATCCCGCGCTCTTTAAGACCTTCAAAGCGTGGGAGGAGAAGGTGCGAGTCGTAATCCATCCGGAGATCCTCGCCGGATTAGCAGGGGAGTGGAGGCTGGTAAGTACAAACTAATGTATACCAGCACACCGCTATGTACTCACATGCACTACCACCATGCCACAGCTCCCAGGGACAAACACCCCCATGTCCAGCACACAATACACAACACATCACACACACATGCAACAGACACTACCACACACAGCCCAAACCGAACAACTGTAAGATGCGTGGGGACATGTGTACACTAAGCCAGCCACGTAACCACCAACAGGTCCACAAATATGCCAGAAGCGCCACAACGAGCACCCACCACACCCATGTGTCCGCCACAGCTGCACTAACCGACAAGTAACAGGTAAGTGGCAGGAACACAAAGTGCAGTGGGTGGGAGGGTGGACAGCCCAAGTACAACACACACCAGGCCCCAGTCCCACAGCACAGCAAGGAGGAGCATCCCCCACAGCCACGTGTCAGCCACCGCAGTGCACAACGACAGCCGAAAGGCAGACATCACGGTCCACAGCAATCGGTGTCAGTGGGTGTCCAGCCACCCCCACGACCCACAACACCCCTCCACCCCCACAGACCTGCAACATGGAGCACCCCCGCTTAGAGCCATGTGGCATCCAGTACAGTGCACGCACGAACAACTTGCAGGTGGGAAACTGGACAGGGCTGGATTACTGGAGGCATGAGGACCATAACACGACCAACACATGGGACATGTCACGTAGCAGACGAACACGCAGCACCGCCCACCGTCACGAACAAGTGAACAATGTGCACATGGACATGAACAACAGATTCACACCCCACATGACCCATCACAGATATAGCAACACCCAAGGAGCCACGTCTGCATGCACAAGCCACACTGAATATAGTACCACACGGCAGCCACTGTGCAACTCATCACACACAACCGAAACACCATTGAAGTCCTGTCCATGTAGCCCCTACTGCCTGTCAACCACACACCCCACAACTACGCCTATGTAAGACAAACAACACTAGACGCAACAGAGCGGAACAACATAAATGCACACGAACACCACTGAACCCATCAAACACACAGACACACCATGCACAAACAACATACCATCCATCCCATCCGTCAGCCCCAGTCTCATGAAAGGCATGTCATCCGCACAGCTGCCACACATACAGCAGTCACGCTAAGATACATGCCCATGACCAACCATGTGCCAGAAGTCAATGAAGTGCACGACACACTGTGAGCAACAACACACAACATGGGCCACACCCCCCGAGCACTGCAGTGATGCACATGGCACAGGGCAGCACGCACACCAAGGAGATGGGACAACTGCAATACGTTGGCTGGCACACAACCATCACTCACTCATAACGATGCGTCCAATGCCATGTCCAGTAATCACAACAGACAGCAAATATGCAGGCCATGTCAAGCATGCACACACCTCAAACCATGCACTGTCATGCTGCCACAACACATGTCACGTTCGGCACCCATGGCTCACAGCATGTACCCCAAAAGCATATTCCCTCCCAAATGCGAATCTGGGGCATGGCCCCCATGTTGCCATATGCGTTCCTAAGCGTTCCATTTGAACCCCAAAAGCATATCCCCTCCCAAATGCGAATCTGGGGCATAGCCCCCATGTTGCCATATGCGTTCCTAAGCGTTCCATTTGAACCCCAAAAGCATATCCCCTCCCAAATGCGAATCTGGGGCATAGCCCCCATGTTGCCATATGCGTTCCTAAGCGTTCCATTTGAACCCCAAAAGCAAAGTACAAACCAGACCCAGGATGGGCCAGGAGCCCGCATACACCAGAGTCACAATAAGTAGGGGCACAGCAACACACCCATCGGCATGGCCAATCCGTCCCATGCCACATGTGCACAGCACACAGTCCCATTGCCAAGCACACACAACTACAGATGCTACAGCCACACACACGCCTCCGGGAAACCCATGTACGAGATTGCACGAACTGTCAATGTCAGACGACAAATACATACTTCGCCAGGTGCAACACAATAACAAATCTCATTCTCTCCACAGGTGACGAACTGCTGGATGCTGGGGATGGAGCCAGCAGCCAGCACAGCCAGCCTACAAGCCCCCAACGAGGACACACGGATCTGGAGGATCTGTCCTCCTCTTCGGACACGGACAACCAAGCAGGCCCATCTGGTGTGGCAGGGCCCAGCCGCTCCCCAGGACCCCTCCTACCCACCAACCCATCATCCAGGGCTGCTGAACATTCCCAGCCCCCTGCTGCCACTGTCGTTGCGGCCACACCCACGGTCATTGTGGCCACTACCACTGCCGCAACCGCCACCATCGCCGCACCGACCACCACCGCCGCCACCACCGCCACGTCTTCGCTGGCACCAGCCCCAGCGCAGGTGGTGGCCCGGACGACTGGATCCACCCTGGGAGCCACAGCGAGGACCGTGGTGAGCAATGTGGCTAGTGGGCAGGCCGGTGGCAGCAGGACTGGTAGGAGGAGCAGGGTCAGGGAAACGCCAGCCTCCCCTGGGAGCCATGCCCTGCCTCACATGGCCAGAGTCCTTGGGGCCTATGAAGAGGCCCAAGGACAATGGGTCCGGTCTGCTTCAGACACGCGTGAGGTGCTGGGGGTGCTGAGGTCCATGGACGCCCGTATGGGCCAAATCGTGGACCTCATGGGACAGCTGGTGGTGGTGGTGAGGTCACAGCCAGGGACAGCAGCTCCCCCTCCGCCACCACCTGCCGGGGCGCAGGGTGGAGCAGCAGTGTCCAGTTCCCCTGCGTCCACAGCCAGTGATCACACCTCAACCACCAGCATGTCGCAAGCAGGCACCCCCCCTCGCAAACGTGGAAGGGGCCGTCCGAAGAGGAAACAGATCTCCCGGGAGGACTTCGCACGCTCCAGACGCAAGTGAGGCAGCCAGCCAGCCTTCCGCCAGCCTTCCTTGACCAGCCACTGCATTGACTTGGACTACGATCCCACTCCACACAGCCATCTGGATGGCATGTGTGTGTTGGACTATGGACATAGAACCAGTGGGTACACCCTGATCATCACGCAGCCATGACCGACAGCTCATTGTCACTGCACGCACCACTTTTGTCATCACCTTACACACAATCACATGTCACAGTTTGTAATAAATGCACCTTTTTCACTAACTGCTGTTTGTGCCCTGTGTCTTATTTGTACGGAATACAACGGCCACCTTGGGCGGAAAGGCACCTGATGCGTGGCATGGCATTTGAATCCGGAGGGCCTGTAGGGACCTAGGGGTGGGAGACAGAACAGGAGCACATTCAATGAGTGTGTCACACACCCAACACACAGTACATGTCAACAACTACAAGCAATGTACACACATCGCACAGAGCAATAGGGCACAATGCCACAGCCACCAACAGTGGCATACTACCCTGGCCATGGAGCGTTGACACACAGCACGCAGTGAACAAACGGCCACCCTGACACAGCACACACACACCTGCACAGATACAGCCACATCAGCCGTCGTACATGGACACTCACCGTCAAGTGAAGTAGCGGGCGATGAGCTGCTGCCGCACATTACCAGCTTCCTCCTCTCCGCTGTCCTCCTCACTCGAGCTGTCCTGGTCTGCGGGCTGGGGCCCTGGTTGATCTCCGTCATCCACGATGAGGGGGATCTGCTTCCGAATGGCCAGATTGTGCAGCATGCAGCACGCCACCACTATCTGGCACACCTTCTGTGGGGAGTACGCCAGCGCACCCCAGGTGCGGTCCAGGCACCTGAACCTGGACTTGAGGAGGCCAAAGGTACGCTCGACCACACGTCTGGTCCTCCCATGTGCCTCATTGTAGCGATCGTCTGCTGGGGTGCGAGGATTCCTCAATGGACTGAGCAGCCATGCCCCATTCGGATACGCAGAGTCACCTGGGTGTGAGGGACACAGAGAACCGTTGCTAATCCAACTGGACAGGGGACAGCATCGCACAGCCAGCACGCTACACCACTCCACATACTCACCGACAATACAGGCACGATCCTGTTGCATATTGGACATCAGTCGTGGCAAGATGCTGTTGCGCATTATGTGTGCGTCATGGGCCGAGCCTGGGAACTTTGCACACACGTGGGTGATCACCATGTCCGCAAGGCACACCACTTGCACATTCAGGGAGTGCGTGTGCTTCCTGTTGCGGTACAGGTGCTCAGTGGCCTGTGGTGGAACAAGGCCGACATGTGTGCAGTCAATGGCTCCAACGACGTGTGGGATTCTGCCAAGGGCATAGAATGCACCCTTCACTGCCGCCAATTCACGAGCCCTGGGGAAGCGGATGTACCTGTTCCGGTACAGCATCATGGCTGCCAGTACATCCCTCAGCACCTTGCTGAACATGGGCTGGGACATCCCTCCTCCAATGCCCACTGTGTGCTGGAATGACCCAGTGGCGAAGAAATGCATGGCGGCCATCACCTTAGCCGTGGGGGTGACAGCAGTCGGATACACCCTGCGGGGACGGAGATGGGGTTCTAACATGGCACACAGTCGATGCAGGGTTGGCCTGTCCAGCCGAAACTTCCTAATAACCTCTGTATCGTCCATGTCCGCCAGCAATTGGTATGGGCGGTCAATGTTCGGTCTCCGCCTAGGGACAATGGCAGAGGACACATGTCAATGCAACACGACACATAGCAATTTCGCATACACATCACTGACATGACTGAGCAAGCACATGAGCCACAGCCCAGCTGTCAAGCTGGGACGGCACGGCCACAATACACTTACACAGGTCTCCCAACAATGGCAATGGCTAGTGATACAAACCACTGCCATGTGCATGCACATGGGGATCTAGGCCCCAATGACTTGCGGGGCGTGCTGATGGGGACTGACTGCATATCCGTCAAGCGGCAACGCCACGGCAACATGAATGTCTGCTGAGCATGGAACTGCTTCCGCGGCTGGATGAGTATGGCACACGACGACGACGATGTGGGCACAGGCTGAGCGGCCAAAACAAGTGGGACCTGTGGCATGAGGGGATATGACTAGAGACAGTAGTAGGTGTCAGCACTGCACCCTATGTACAGCACTGTACGGATCACACCTCCCGAAACATTGACTGGTGTCCACATTGACAGCCCCATGCCAAGACGGCTGTGTGCTTGCAGTCACACGTCACAGGTGAGAGGTTACATTGCACGTGCCAGGTGGCAGTCGTACATAGTGGGAGCTGGCATGTGTGTGCATGTGTCTCCTGTTCAGGATCCACCAGATGGGCGCTGACTCTGTACTGACCATTGGACACAGCATGTTCCGTGGAAGGCTTGTGTGTGTGGGATGGTGGCACTGGATGTGCCTCCGTTGGGTGGGGGGCCATGCACAGGGCGGGTACGTCGATGATTGCGCATTGTTGGTCACTGTGGGTGCACCCACTAAGATGTGTTGCCCTGTGTTCAATTCCTATGTCCGCATGATGATGGACTGTAGATGTGGGCAGACTACACATTGGTCGATGTGCTGTCTATATGCATGTGCCTTCACACCAGGCACAGCTGCCCCTGCACATGTGACCCCTGCTGGACTCGCTGCTGGGTCTGTGGAGCTGATGCACCTTCTGCGCGTGGGGCGGACAGCTCTCCTCACTTCCCTCATTGCGCATGTCATGACTTTGCCGCAGGTGACATGGATCATGGAGGGCCCACATGTACGCGTGGGTAGGCTACACATGATTGTACACTGGTCGCCACCCCCAGTCAGTGTTTCGAATGTGAAGGTTGTCGTGCTGGTGGTATGTTCGATGTGGCGGATGGGCGGGCCTAGGTGCGGGCTTACATTCCGGACATGGGGGGGTAGTTGGATTGGCGACTAGTTGCAGTACACACGGGACACGTCTCTTCCTTTCCACATCTGGGTCATCCCTTGTACTTACTGACAGTGATACAGTCATCTTCGCCCCAGCCCTCATGTCCTCCCCTCGCTCCCCCAATATGCATGCTCACCTGCGAGGCTAGCGCCTGCACAGGCAGCCCCAAGCTCGCACCAGAGAGGGCAAGGAGTGTATGTGTGGGTCCAGTTGCACGAGTGGGCTGTCTCAGGGTATGATGTGTGGCGGGACGCCGTCCACCTGCGTGGTGCCCCAAATGGAGACCCGGCCTGCATGGACTATGCATCACAGTCTTCGCCTTCCGGATCCGCCACCTGCGACACCCAGTGGCTGTGGCTGCCCTTGCGGCCAGGCCGCGTCCGTCTGTGGCTGATGGCCCACACATTCACTCTTTGGCCTCTCTGGGGAGGGCTCGGGGGTGGTGGCGCACGCGCTTGCACTTAGTCGCAATGGCATGTGGCGTGGTTGGTATGATGGGCAATGGATGGGATGGTGCGAGCCACCTCCCGTGACGTCAGTGCTGCTCGTGCTGTGGTGTGTCCCCACTACACTTCCATTTGACTTGTGCCATGCTAGACGTTGAGGTTCTATTGCCTGCGTGATATGACCAGGAGGAGCGCGAGGAGACCTCTCACACACCATGCTCCACTGCCATCCCGTGCCCTGTATCGCCTGTGCGGATTGACTATGTTGGGGTTACACCTGGTCGACTGGGGCTGTGTGTGCCTTGTCAAGGGGCATGGCGGGCGCACAACAGGATCCAGCTTGTCCACAGAGGGTGGGCTGAGGTGCGCCTGGTACCGCTTTGTACGTGTGCCCGGCTGCTGTGCACACACGTGTTCACTCCCCCCGACAGGTGTCCTCTCACAATGCCCAGGGAAGCGGTGGTGTACTGTTCATGACCCCTCCCAACACGTCGTGCTCCAACTTGGCATGTGCGCATCTACCCGTCGCACCCACCCACCTGAGCACTGCGTCCATACGACTTCACACAACACATGTGTGTCTTCCACAGTAGTGCTACTCATTTGCGTTGACATCCAATACCAGTGGACTACATGGTCATGTCACGACTGCCGTGTACTTCACATACTCTCATCCTCTCTCATTCGTACTTGTGAAATGAGTCAGCGGAGACAGTTTTGGTTTCAAACATTATATTGAGTCTTCTGTCCTCTGTGATGCAGTATAGTGGACACTACTGGCAGCGGAATACATGTTGAGGATATACTGAGCATGATTGCAAATGGGATAGGGTGTGGGGTTACATGTGATTGGCTGTTGCATGTGGGATGTGGGCTTCAGAGTGACATCTGCTTGGCCAAGGCTGTGCTAATGTACATTTACGTATAGCTGCGGAGCTGCGGACTTTGACACAGACGGTATACATGTAGCCTACCAGACCGCTTGGCATCATGGGCACAGTCCATCTCAGTTCCATGTGACAGGTTTGCTGCGGTTGTTCCTCATGCACGCGTGCATGTGAGATGACATCAGGGCATGTGCTTGCGTGCATGCAGCGGCGTGCCACTTGTTGTTGCACTGTGGTGGTTACTGGACATGTCACAGTCACTGGGGTCGTGTTGTTGTTGTATGCACTTGTCGTCCATGCAAAGGTCCTGGTATGGGATTCCCGGGGCGGGGGTGGGAGGGGTGCAGCACCCACAGACTCCAGGCGACCTATTCATGTCCACTGAGCGGTGTGTGTGTCCATGGGCGCTGGATCCATGTCGTGTCCTGGTTGTTCGTGCAGTTCCGTCCATGTGGGTGCGATACACAGAGCCCATGCCACTGCCTCCCACGATGCATGCGGTGTTCCTGGATGTGATGGGGAACAGTGTGCATGTCCCGGTCATATCCGATGTCATGGCGATGTCGATGATGGTGTGGTTACAGTTGCCGGTCGTTTGGTATGGCTGTTGTGGTGGTGACTGGCCAGTCCGTGCGGAAGCTAAGCATGGGTGCGGGGTTGGACATCATAGGTCACTCGGGGAACCTGCGTTGTGGTCCGACGTATTTACAGGTTGTCAGGTATGCGATGCCGTCCAGCAGGGCTTCCATGTCATTGGTGGTGTACATGTTTGCCAGCCAATGAAGCGGATGGTGGCTGTCAAGGTGTTGTTCGTAAGTTGTCCCTTGGAGGACCATGATGGGGCATGCTGGGTGACATTCGATGTAGCTGTTATCGATGATCCGTCGTGTGGAGGCACAGTGGTCCCATTTCAGTGCGGGTGCGATGTTGGCCACATACGCCATGCCCCCATAGGCAGAGCAGGCCCTGTCGTGTGCGTCCAGAGGGAGGAGTAGTGGTAGCAGGTCCGCCTTCAGACATGCCGGGTTGGAGAGGCATATCTCGACGGGATGCTGGTAGGGACACCTCCGACAGTAGAAGACGGGCATGACGCAGCTGAACAATGTGATGCGGTAAGTCAGTCGGTAACTTACGTTCAGCAGGGACAGGAGATCGCATCCCAATGTATGGCACAGGTTGGTTTTGTACAGCTTGAGCTGTTCGGCGTAGTTGGGTAGGTGTGTTGCGGTTGCCATTTCGCAGCGGTTCGTTGAGGTGGCGTGCTCCGGCTGTGTGTGCAGTCTGCAATGTGCACGCTCCGGGGTTGCTGTGAGCTCTGTGTAGTCGTAGGGAGACAGGACTTGTGTTCTGTTGGCTTGTTTGGAGGACACGGGCCCTCTTCCCACATGCTTCTCAGACAGTTCAAGGTCAGTGCTGTGTGACTCCTTCCAATTAACTTGCATGTGGCCGACATGGGGGAGTGTTTTCTTCTTTCTTCCCCGTCCGTTGTGTGCTTCTGTGATATGCGCTATCTGCCCTGTGGTCGGTCTCCTCGGCATGCCTGTGTTGGTCTATTCTTGGACAATGGCTGTATTCACCGGCTTCTGTCGTAGGGCTGTGGTTTCGGAGTTGGAATGGAAGGTCATTCAGTGCTGTCTGCTCTCCCTTGTGTGGGCGGCAGGCTGCCTTTCCGCTCTGCGTTGGGCCTTGTGTGTGAATGTTATTCTTGGGCCACCTGTTGTCGGTCCCCGGGCTCTTTGGTGTTCCGTTTTATATGTCTTGTTCATATGTGCAGGGTGGTATGGGTGTTTCTGTGTGGTACTGGCGTTCCTCTTCCCGAAGGAGCCCTGCTTCTCCTAGTTGGTGTTGCCGCCGCTGTGTGCTACGCCATGTTTGTTACACTGGGGTGTGTCCTGCTGTTGCGTGTCTTCACTGACATGTGTGCGTCGGTTGTGTGGCGTTGGGTGTTGTCCGTGAATTGGGCGTTGAGGACATGTCTGTGGCCGGCCTGTCACGTGTCATGTGCGTTCGGGGTGGGGCTGATGTGTGTGCTGCTTGGTTGTGTCCCTGTGTCTGTGTGCGACGCATGCATGGCGCTGCGGTTGGCCTCTGCATTGTGCGCATGTGTGGCGGCGTCATCGGCGCTTTGGGGCCGTGACGGGGTGGTTGGTTACTAGTCCCAGGTGGTGTGTACACATGTGTTCTGCAATGTTACGATTTGGCCTGTGTGTCATATGTGGATGCGATGGTGGATGTGTAGTGTACACGCGCTGGTGGGGGTTGTCCGCTTTTCCGCCCTTGCACTGTGTGCGCTGTTTGCGTGCACTTGTTGTGTGTGTGCCTACCTGCGTCTCCGCGGTGCGTTGCGTCCTTGGTGGTGCATCAGCAGAAGCATGGGGAGTGCCTGCAGTGCTGGATTCATGCTCGGGGAGCCGCTTCTTCATTGTCCGTGCTCGGCATCCGTGTTACCGCTTCGGTTTGTCGTACGGTATCTCTTGGCCGTGGGAGCCGTTTGTTTGCGGCATCGTAATTTATGCGCCGGGCGGGACGTGTTTCGTCGGACGGTGTGTGTCAGTTGGGCTGCGCCGCTACATGTACGGGCGCACTTTGATGGCGGACGGTGTTGCTGGCTTGCCGGCGGTGTTTGGCCTACTTTTCGCATCGTAATTGGGCGGGCGTGTGGACTGCTGCGTGCCGGCGGTAACTGGTGGTTTTTGCATCCGCCAGCACGGCGGTGGTGCTTCTGCCCGCCATCGTAATGTGCCCCTAGACTATTAAAAAATAGGTAAACTTAAATTTCACAATACAATCAGTCTAACAGTAGGGAAAGTGTTGGATAGCAAAGGGGTAGAAATAACGATTCCCACTCCAGTGAGTGCAAAAGTAGGGTAAGTGTTGGATAGCGGAGGAATTAAGGGCCAGATGCATCAAAAAAATGTTTTGCGATTCCCTAATTGCAAATCTTTGTGATTCGCAATTAGGGAATCGCAAAACGGCATGCATGAAAGTGTGCAGTACACATTCTGTGATTCCTAAGCGGTCGCAAATGACCTACCTCATTAATATTAATGAGGTAGGTTGCAATTTATGATCCCCTAGGAATCGCAAAAATCACAGGGATGGTTGCCTGCTGTGATCAGCAGACCACCATGTCTGTGATTGCTTTTAAATAAAGCAATCATTTTTTTGTAAAGCAGCCCGTTTTCCTTAAAGAAAAATGAGATGCTTTACAAAAAGAAAAATGAAAAGTTTTCTTTAAAATTTTTAAGAGCAGGCGTGGGACCACTGCCTGCTCTTAAAAATGCTTTTACAAACATTCATAAAGGGGAAGGGGTCCCTTGGGGACTCCTTCCCATTTGCGAATGTCTTACTACCTACTTGAAGTAGGTGGTAATATGCGAATGTTTTGCGACCGCATTCATGGTCACAAAACATTCATGCAAATAGCGAATCGCAAACCCATTTTGCGATTCATTGACAGGTTACCGAATCGCAAAATTGGGTTTGATGCATCGCAAAAGCATTTTTTGCGATCGCAAATGGGCCGATTCCGCGAATCGGCCCATTTGCAAGGAGCAAAATGCTTGATGCATCTGGCCTTAAATTTACTATTCCAACTCCAGTGTGTGCAACAGTAGGGAAAGTGTTGGATAGCGAAGGGGTAAAAATTACTATTCCCACTCCAGAGTGCAACAGTAGGGAAAGTGTTGGATAGCGTAGGGGAAACAATTACTATTCCCACTCCAGTGAGTGCAACAGTAGGGAAAATGTTGGATAGTGGCGGGGTAAAAATTACTATTCCCACTCCAGTGAGTGCAACAGTAGGGAAAGTGTTGGCTAGCAAAGGGGTAAAATTGACTATTCCCACTCCAGTGAGAGCAACAGTACGGAAAGTGTTGGATAGCAGAGGGGCAAACATTACTATTCCCACTCCACTGAATGCAACTGTAGGATAAGCTTTGGATAGCGGAGGGGTAAAAATGTTTATTCCCACTCCAGGGAGTGCAACATTGGGAAAGTGTTGGCTAGTGGAGAGACAAAAAATACTATTCACACTCAAACAGTTAAGACAAAATGAAAAATATAAAAAATAAAAAAATCATATAACAAATAAACAATATATATATTTTTTTTAAATAACATATATTAAATATATAAAAAGAAAACATATAATATTAATTACATATAACAAAATCCTACAAATAATATATAAATTAAAATAAAATATTAAATACATTTATGAAAAATAATTCTTTTAAACTAGAAAATATTTACAAACAAAAAAATTAATAATACATAAATGTATTTATTTTATTTCCTACCCTATAACACCACATCAATAACAAAACACTTCACCAATTTTATTTAAAATTACTTCCATAATTAACATAATTAATAATCAATTAAAAATATATTATTAATAAAAAAAACTAATAAACATTAATTGACTACACACACTTTAACACTATAATATCCACAACATTAAATTAAACTATATAATAATAAAACACAATTAAAACTTATTTTTAAATGAAAAACTATTAACAACTATTAATAAAGTAATTAAAATGTATTTAATACCCACCATTTACCCATTTAAAAGTAAAAACAGTACACAAAAAAATAAACAATTACCCAAAATAAATATCAAATAATTAACATCAATTAACAAGTAAGGGGTCAATTACCATCTCGCTAGGAAGGCCTCCAGATGGGTTCGGGAACAAGCAAATCCGGAGCCTATGTTTCCGACCGAGTTGTCCTCCATTCCGAACGACCAAGTACGATGCGAAGATCTCGTCTGCATCAACCGAATCGTTTCTGAACCAGATCCTGTCTGTCCAACTCGTTCGGAGCTGAATCGTGCCGCGCAATGGAGCCGGATTCCGAACGAGCGAGTACGATGTACGATTCGGACAGCTGTATCGACACGATGTCAGCGAGATGAAATGGCTGTCGGAATCGGACTTCGTGGGGCGTAGCAGGCTCCCCTGCACCCGTAGCCCTCAGAATCAGCTCGAGGGGGTGCGCATGGGTCCCCCTGATTCATGCATGCACAGTGTTGCGGGTAACCGGGGGTGCCCGCCACAGAGTGAACGCTTTTCACCACCCCTTTTTTGCTATGGGAGCCTGTGTACGTGGTGGTACACAGGCTCCCATGGAGTTCAATAGGAGTCCGAGTGAAGCGAGTCCGTCAGCATACGGCTGCATCGGAATCATTCGGTCGGACTCACACGGCACGATTCGCTAGGAAAGCCCTCCGGATCAGAGTCGCACAGAGGGCTTTCCTAGTGAGATCGTAATCAGCCCCTATATATTAATTAATTAAATACAAATTATTTCCCACCCTTTACTCCTATAAACACCACAACACACACCTAAAGTTAATTACACAATTACCATAATTAATTACCAATTAATTAATTAAAATTAATTAATATCCAATTATTAATTCATCAATTAAAAATGAATTACTTCCCACCCTTTGCACCTATAAACACCACAACATACACCTAAAATTAATTACATAATTACCATAATCAATTACCAATTAATTAATTAAAATTAATTAACAACCGATTATTAATTAATTAATATAATTTTACACATATAAAACACTATACCACCTCAACTAAACATATATTAATAAATACAAAATAATTAATACATTTGATATAATTATATTACTTCCCACTCTATTCCCCTATAATCACACAACCCGCTATGGAACTAAAAACGCAAAATTCTAATAAAAAAAAAATTACTAGAAATTGAACACATATATTAAAAATACAAACAATTCTTATACAAAAAACATACATCACATACATTTAAAAGGTCTACTAAAATACATAACATTAATAAAAAAATGATATTTTTAACAACTTAGGGGCCGATTCCGATCTCGGTCGGAGGCGCACCTAACGCCATTCGATCGGGAAAAAAGCCATGCGAATGCCTGTTTCCCGACCGATCCGCACATTAATCCGAACGAACAAGTACGATGCGCACAACAGCACAAATTCCGACCCAGTCGTATTCACCCAATTCAGGTCCTGTTCCCCGAACGAGCCGGATCCGTAAACGCAGAATCGAGTCGCCCGGAAGCCAAAGAGCAGCCCCGTCCGGTCCCGTCTGGCTTCCGGTACGCGCCGAACCCGTCGCTACGCACGGCACGTCAAAGCATCCGGGAGAGGCGCACATAAGCTTCGATTCGCGCCACAACACGATCCACGGTACGAGACGAACGAGGCGAAGCAACGACAAAGACGAACGAGACGAACCAACCATGAATCCCATCGTTCCGATCCTACCAATATTCTACATCTACTACCGGAACAGGCACTGACGCGTACGGCGCAGAAGGTAAGTCAGACACCAACCACAAAAACAAACTACAAGTACCCGACATATCACACACACACAGAGGGATGCAGAAATTACTTACACCAGAAACAGCAGCACCATAGGGGCGGGATGCCCATCACCAATGCCAGATATACACATAGGGGCCCGGATGCCTGTCACTACTACCACCCTTACCCAGGGGGTGCCAGATGCCTACCACTACTACCACCTCCACCCATGGGGGGCTGGATGCCTGTCACTACTACCACCCTTACCCAGGGGG
Source organism: Calotriton arnoldi (assembly GCA_963921515.1). Taxonomy (NCBI): domain Eukaryota; kingdom Metazoa; phylum Chordata; class Amphibia; order Caudata; family Salamandridae; genus Calotriton; species Calotriton arnoldi. The sequence goes on along the minus strand of CAWUFW010025854.1, from coordinate 2,799 downwards.
TGCCAGATGCCTACCACTACTACCACCTCTACCCATGGGAGGCTGGATGCCTGTCACTACTACCACCTCTACCCAGGGGGTGCCAGATGCCTACCACTACTACCACCTCTACCCAGGGGGTACAAGATGCCTACCACCACTACCACCTCTACCCATGGGGGGCTGGATGCCTGTCACTACTACCACCCTTACCCAGGGGGTGCCAGATGCCTACCACTACTACCACCCCTACCCAGGGGTGCCAGATGCCTCCCACTACTACCACCTCTACCCAGGGGGTGCCAGATGCCTACCACTACTACCACCTCTACCCAGGGGTGCCAGATGCCTACCACTACTACCACCTCTACCCAGGGGGTGCCAGATGCCTACCACTACTACCACCTCTACCCAGGGGGTGCCAGATGCCTACCACCACTACCACCTCTACCCATGGGGGGCTGGATGCCTGTAACTACTACCACCCTTACCCAGGGGGTGCCAGATGCCTACCACTACTACCACCCTTACCCAGGGGGTGCCAGATGCCTACCACTACTACCACCTCTACCCAGGGGGTGCCAGATGCCTACCACTACTACCACCCTTACCCAGGGGTGCCAGATGCCTACCACTACTACCACCTCTACCCAGGGGGTGCCAGATGCCTACCACTACTACCACCTCTACCCAGGGGGTGCCAGATGCCTACCACTACTACCACCTCTACCCAGGGGGTGCCAGATGCCTACCACTACTACCACCTCTACCCAGGGGTGCCAGATGCCTACCACTACTACCACCTCTACCCAGGGGGTGCCAGATGCCTACCACCACTACCACCTCTACCCATGGGGGCTGGATGCCTGTAACTACTACCACCCTTACCCAGGGGGTGCCAGATGCCTACCACTACTACCACCCTTACCCAGGGGTGCCAGATGCCTACCACTACTACCACCTCTACCCAGGGGGTGCCAGATGCCTACCACTACTACCACCCTTACCCAGGGGGTGCCAGATGCCTACCACTACTACCACCTCTACCCAGGGGGTGCCAGATGCCTACCACTACTACCACCTCTACCCATGGGGGGCCAGATGCCTACCACTACTACCACCTCTACCCAGGGGGTGCCAGATGCCTACCACTACTACCACCTCCACCCATGGGGGGCTGGATGCCTGTCACTACTACCACCCTTACCCAGGGGGTGCCAGATGCCTACCACTACTACCACCTCTACCCATGGGGGGCTGGATGCCTGTCACTACTACCACCCCTACCCAGGGGGTGCCAGATGCCTACCACCACTACCACCTCTACCCATGGGGGGCTGGATGCCTGTCACTACTACCACCCTTACCCAGGGGGTGCCAGATGCCTACCACTACTACCACCCTTACCCAGGGGGTGCCAGATGCCTACTACTACTACCACCTCTACCCAGGGGGTGCCAGATGCCTACCACTACTACCACTCTTACGCGGGGGTTGCCAGATGCCTACCACTACTACCACCTCTACCCAGGGGGTGCCAGATGCCTACCACTACTACCACCTCTACCCAGGGGGTGCCAGATGCCTACCACCACTACCACCTCTACCCAGGGGGTGCCGGATGCCTACCACTACTACCACCTCTACCCATGGGGTGCCAGATGCCTACCACTACTACCACCTCTACCCATGGGGGGCTGGATGCCTACCACTACTACCACCCTTACCCATGGGGGGCTGGATGCCTGTCACTACTACCACCCTTACCCAGGGGGTGCCAAATGCCTACCACTACTACCACCTCTACCCATGGGGGCTGGATGCCTGTCACTACTACCACCTCTACCCAGGGGGTGCCAGATGCCTACCACTACTACCACCTCTACCCAGGGGTGCCAGATGCCTACCACTACTACCACCTCTACCCAGGGGTGCCAGATGCCTACCACCACTACCACCTCTACCCATGGGGGGCTGGATGCCTGTCACTACTACCACCCTTACCCAGGGGTGCCAGATGCCTACCACTACTACCACCCTTACCCAGGGGGCGCCAGATGCCTACCACTACTACCACCTCTACCCAGGGGGTGCCAGATGCCTACCACTACTACCACCCTTACCCAGGGGGTGCCAGATGCCTACCACTACTACCACCTCTACCCAGGGGGTGCCAGATGCCTACCACTACTACCACCACTACCCAGGGGGTGCCAGATGCCTACCACTACTACCACCTCCACCCATGGGGGCTGGATGCCTCTCACTACTACCACCCTTACCCAGGGGTGCCAGATGCCTACCACTACTACCACCTCTACCCATGGGGGGCTGGATGCCTGTCACTACTACCACCCTTACCCAGGGGGTGCCAGATGCCTACCACTACTACCACCCTTACCCAGGGGTGCCAGATGCCTACCACTACTACCACCTCTACCCAGGGGGTGCCAGATGCCTACCACTACTACCACCTCTACCCAGGGGTGCCAGATGCCTACCACCACTACCACCTCTACCCATGGGGGCTGGATGCCTGTCACTACTACCACCCTTACCCAGGTGGTGCCAGATGCCTACCACTACTACCACCTCTACCCAGGGGGTGCCAGATGCCTACCACTACTACCACCTCTGCCCAGGGGGTGCCAGATGCCTACCACCACTACCACCTCTACCCATGGGGGCTGGATGCCTGTCACTACTACCACCCTTACCCAGGGGGTGCCAGATGCCTACCACTACTACCACCTCTACCCAGGGGGTGCCAGATGCCTACCACCACTACCACCTCTACCCAGGGGGTGCCAGATGCCTACC